>SMSQ01008433.1:12501-69994 GCA_019453375.1 Ctenoplectra terminalis
AAAGAAAAGAAAATGGCTTGGCTAATTTTTTATTCATTCGAGAGCGAGGATCGGCATTGTGCGAGTCGCCGTTCGGTGAAAAGATGCGGCAATTAACTTCGGCACAATGCGTTTTTCCTCTTTTGTTACGAACAACGCTGGATGCCTTCGAAGTCATGGTTCATCGCGAAAATTGTTCCGTCACGATGCAAATGATGCGTTCGAAGCGACCGCATTCTGAGAACTCGATGGTTGATTTTCTTTGAACAACGAGCGCCAATTTGTGATTCGATTCCTGCGAGAACAAGGTTTCAAAGGACAAATTAATTAACTCCTATCCAGTTTTACGATACGACGGAACGGGATCTGTGGTTCCACGAGTAAAATCGAGCCACAGGTAGACGCGAAATTCTATCAGAAAACGGTTAGATTCGGTGATATTATCGCAGTCGATGGCCAACTAACGATATCGTCGCTGAGATCGAGCCGTTTGCTTCGAAAATGTAAAGCGACGCGTGGCGATTCTCGCGAGTACTTCTCGCTCGTGTCTCGGTTATACCATTATCGGTCCGATTGATTCGATCGGTCTTATTGGATGTTCAGGATCGTCGACGGAGTTACACGTGCACGAGTATTTCTTCAAACACATTGATTATCGTATCTCATTGTGAAAGTACGTTTAGACCCGATATAAACGAAGGCGTAATCGAACGTTAAGCGTCGATCGATCAGAATCGGTTGGCCAACAGCGTCGACCGATTCCATTGTGCGCGAGCTTTCGCGCAGAAATAGGCTGTCCCATTGAATCGCGCGTGCCTCTGGATATCGTCGTCGATGTTTCGTGGCCGGGCAGCCGGTTCGAGCGTTCCGCCTGATAACGCAATCATTTGTATGGGCTGGTCGTTGAAATCGGTCCGATAGCGATCGAGGTGATCTTACGAGGCGGGTGAGAAACGAAACGAGACGAAACGAGACGAAACGAGGGAACGAACGAGACATTCCAGGGCTAGGCGTATCCCTAGAAGGTGTTCCCCAGCTCGGGACACAGGGACGGCGTCTAATTGATCACAAATACAAAAGAATCGGCTTGGGGCCGCGGCTTGCCACGGCACGGTCTCATGCGTGTCGACCGGTCGCTTCTATAAACATGCTAATGGCGGTTCTCGATAATAAGTTAGTGGTCCCGATAGTCTCGCTCTTTCTGCGCGTGACTCTGCCCCCACACAAATCTCCGTATACCTACGTAAACGACGGCACGACCGCGTGAGATGGAGGGACATAGAGACGGACACGCGGACGGAAGGAACGAGAGAGAGAGAGAGAGAGGGTGGTGAAGACGAAGCGATAGGGAGACGTTGAGGAACCGTAAAGGAGAGTATATACCGTGGATTGAAAAATCGAGGAAGATAGTCGTGAGTCAATAGGATGGAAAGAGAAATACATATATGTAGATGTAAGTGGACAGAAGGAAGATCGAGAGAGAGAGAGAGAGAAAGGGGCTTTGGTCCGATCACGAGAGCATGCTTTACACGCTGATGCGTCCGAACATGTCGAGCCGGAGAAGCAGAAAGAAGCAAAAGTTGCGAAGAAAAAGGAATCGGAGGAGGTGGTGGTAGCGGCAGCACCAGTGGTGGCGGTGGTGGTTGCGACCAAGGAGAAGGTGGCGAAGAAAAGGGCGACGGGTGAAGGGCCGGTGAACGGGAGAGAGGGGAGAGCAAGGGACAAGGGTTAGTAGCTCTTGTAACGCTATCAACCCTGTCGCTGTACATCACGTCGACACCATCCTAGTCGACTCATTTCAGGCCGCAAGAGTAGTAGGAGTTGGCTTCTGCGCCATTACTTCGCTCTCCGGCCCTACGTGCACACGCAAACACGACCAAGTGGTCTGCGCGAGCGAGCCACGTACACGCAGGTTGCACGCGAGGCCGGCCAACGAGAGAAAAAGAGGGAGAAACCTTGGGTAGAATGTGTACTATGTCCTGGAAGGATATTCCCTCGAGGACCGACTGATTACGTAAAATAAAATCGTACGCTCGCCGCTAATGCGAACGGAATTTGCCTACGGAACGTGGCTTTACGAACGGGTAATTGCGCTCGTTACGCTGAGGAACAAACGTTCGTCCATCGATCCAATATATTCGTCGCGCACGAGTTACTTTCCGAACGAACCTAAATATCTTTCTCTGCTCTACAAACCAGTCGAACCGAACGTTTAACCGGTAGAGTTTTTCAAAAAAATTTAGCGAACGAAAGGGACGAGAAAAGACGGTACCGAAATTGTTGGAAGGAAGGTCGTTTGCCGGTTGCGCGGTCTCGAGACGAATCCGGCGGGTCCCGAGACGTGCGAGAACGTCTGTTTCTCGTGGGATATCTCCCGGCCATTTCCGTTTAATTGATCGTCTTGAAACGTTGGCACGTATATGTGCTCCGTGGATCGAAGACGATACCGGGATGGCGGTTTCAATGGTCAGTGGACGAGCCAATTAGCTCCGTCCCAATGCTCAGGTACACTCTTCTCCCTCGGTCTTCACCCTGACACTCCCTCGCCTTTCCTTCTCATTCTCGAACGAGCGCGTCTTTCTTTTTCTCACCCGAGCACAGATTCCCGGTCTATATGCGACCTGGAAGGCTTCCGGGCTGAAGCGGGACATTACGGGCCCCCCTTCTACCTCGGACGGAACACAGAAAACCGAGGTCCTATCTTATCCGCGAAGAAGTTTATAGCCCGGTCGACTCTAATTGGGCGAGAAATCATCGGGCACTCCTTTCCTCTGTCCGCTCCCTCAAAAAGACGCTCACTAATTCACGATTTCTCGCGTATTATTGCTGGGCCCTGTCACCCTTCTCTCCCTCGTCCCACCCTCCCTGTCCCCTCTTCCTATGTCTTTGGACAATTTTCTGTTTCGATACTATTCGTTTCCATACGTCGCGTCGACTTCTCGGGATGACAAAATTTCGCGAAGAAACCCTTTGACAATTTTCTCGAAGCGACGCGTCACCGATGTGTTCGTTATCGAACCCGTTTCGAGCCCGAGAAGAATCGCAGTACAGATAAGAGGGAGCACCCCGTTTGGCTGGTTTGGCACGATTAACTTACCAGAAACCGCGACACGGGAACCGCGTTAGTCGGAAAAAAAAGACCTGTTGTACGAATTATCGGGAATATTTCTCTCCGGAAAAGGAGGTGTGACGCGTGAGGAGATGGGGTTGTTGGCGCGCGTAGCGTGGAAGGCGAAAAAGATAAAGAGGAAAGGAAGAGCGCGCGATTTACCGTGCACGAAAAGGTGCGCTACGCTCTCCGCACCAGGCAATATCTCATTGAGCAAAGGAGGAGGTGACTTTAACGTTGGCCCCTCGCTCTTCCCATGAGCAATCGCGGCTGAGACGGGCTCCGACGTGGCCGCAGCGAGTAAGATCGTTAATCTTACCGCACCGATCGGTCTCAGATAGTAATTGTTACGTTCTCGTTTCTCCTGGCTGACTGCCTGAATGTGTCCGACGATCCCTCCTTCTGTTCTGCTCAACCCTTTCCTCTCCTCTCCTCTCCTCTCCTCTCCTCTCCTCTACTCTCCTCTCTTTTCCACCGGTCACTCACGTCTCCTTCTTTCCTCGACCTCTCTTTATCCACCCCGTTTCCCGCGTGTGCTCGGCTACTCGTTCGTCCCGCGTTCTTTATTTTACGTCAGGAGTGCCGAGCAATCCTCACCCACCACTGGTGTTAATGCCTTTGGCAAGTTTGTTCGCATCGCAATAACGTCGATCCCTTCTTCCATCTTACTCTCCGGCACGGCCTATCGCCTCCACTTTTTGTACGTCACACGAGGTTACCTTCCCTTTTCTCTTTTTCGCCCTATCGTACGTCGAGTTCATCGTTGGCAATACCATCGTTCCACCGCGTAATTTCGATGACTGTGAGAATATACCTCGACGCGAAGCGAGTAAATTTGCGGCTCAAAGACAACCGTAGCTTTAACAAAATGAAAGATATAGGTGTGGAAGACGTCAGGAATACGCGTAAACGTACGTAATCATAATGATCTGTGAACGTTTGGCAAGTGTGTTTCAATTACAGGCCCGACCGTGTCCCTCTTTCGCGGTGAACAGTCTGTTCGGTGTCCGAGCTCGTCTCGCGAGCCTCCTCCTCTCTCCTTCCGTTCCTTCGATCGTTCGCTCTACCGTGCGCGCACATCCTCGACCAAGGGTGTGGTTATAAATTTGGTAGTCGCGCTAACAGCTGACGGGGACCGTGATATCCGAAATGTTGGCGAATCCGGTGTTTTCGTGCTCTCCGCCAACAACCGATTCCACCCGTGTCCAAAGAGTGTCGCCCGAGAAACCAGTTTCACTCGCAGATTCCTTATTTGCGAACCCGACGAAACCGTAGATTCGAGTTAATCGTCGATGAGCCTTTCTCTCGTCCCCCGTACTTTTTCCCCTTCTTTCTCTCACCGTCCTGTCCTCCATACGTGTTCCAAAGTTACGAATTACTTCTGAAGGGATGCAAACTTTTTTTCATAAAAACGTGCGATCGGAAACACACGGACCGGAAAAGGAATACAGATGGATGTGTCGATGTGGAGAGGGTTGCGATGTTTCCAATAATTTCGTAGTGAAAAGCGGACACGAATATTTACAAACGAATTCATTTAAATAAAAGTCACTTTAACAGATTTTGTTACAGGATTACCATCTGTTCACCTACTCTATCTATATATTACGTAGTGCCTAGGTAATACATTATCTGCAACATAATGATTCGCTAGGACTAGTTCCGAATAGGCTCAACGAGTGCTTGTTCGCGTTTCTTCGGACTGCATCTCCTCCGTCGTCGTTCCTGGATAGAGGAAGCGTCCAGTGCCGCGGTGTAAATTATAGCGCAGCGTTGCAATTACGCGAATATTGTCGGGCACGGACGCTTGACAGCCCGGTGCGCGATACATATCGAGCAAGCAATTAATTATCTATCTAAATCCTCCGTAGCTCTAGTTGACAATAACGCAACGACGGCACTGCTGATATTGCGCTTTAACGTTACACGACCATCTTCGTAGCACTTATCGTAATCTTAATCGTAATAAATGGACCGTAATCGTAGTAAGTAGCTGTATAGGTACTAGGGACGTTTCAGACTCCGACGTTCCAGGCGATCAAGAGTCGAGGACACGTCGAAGCGAAACAAATTATAGACACCATTAACGAAACAATCCATCGATCTTTGTCGTTCTCCGATGAAATTCCGGGAGATTACCGATTAATTCGGCTCATCGAGTTAGGTTCGAGTAAAATTTACAGTCCACATCCGAATTCCAGGATCGATTCGAGTCTAGAATTTGACGACGAAAACCACTGCGCACTCATCGCGGGTATACAGCTCGATGTTCTTTCTCGCAGCAACGTTTTTTCACTGTTTCGTAATTGATCTCATCGAGCACTGGAAACGCGTAAAATCGCGACATTCTTTTCACCGGATCGCAAAAAAAGTCTAGCGTAGAACCAATCGATGTTGGTCCAACACACTTCGAAGCGAAACACAATACCGCGGATCATTCCGCACGACTTTGAAAAGCGTGAACGATCTCGAGCGATTTCAACGATCGTGCTTGGTCAGCTCCAAGGGTTGTTGGTCCGTCCAGTGATCCCGCCAGGCAACAGTCGGCGAGGATGGAACATCCTGGTCCGAGTCTTGAACGTCGATCTCTTCGTCCTCTTCTTCGTCCTCGACACGCTCAAATTCACCTTTGTTCACGGACTCGGAGCCAATCGCGGATCCAACGTTGGACTCGTGCCTTTGCTGTTCGTACGTCGGACTCGAGGGCCTCGGTATACTCGGCGAATCTTCTCCAACGAGTTGACTGATCATCCTGAAAGCGCTCGGCTTTCTTTCCGGCTGTTTGGTGATCGAATCAACCCTGTCGATCCTCTCGTTCCGTTCCGCGACCTCTCTCGACGAGGAGTTCGTCACGACGGCCCGAAACGCGCTACTTTCTCCTCCCATTCCGGTGATCGAGCAGCTTGACGCACGGCTTATTTCCATACCGGATGCGGAATGCGGCGGCGGCTGCTGCTGCTGCTGCAGCGGCGGTGGCGGCGGAGGCGGCGGAGGTGGCGGCGGCGAACGCTTTAAGAGGTTCATTCGTTGATGACGACGCCACTTTGCCCGTCTGTTGGAAAACCAAACCTAAGAGTCACGAGTTAGGTCGTTAGATGGCTCGTGATCAAATTTCTAAGCTTTCAAAAAAAGGGGGCTATGCGCGCGAAGATGCAGGGCCTATTCTTTAGCGACACCAATGAAATCTCTTGGGGAATTTGTCGCTCGAGTTCACTGCGGAATTCGAAAAGAAAAAAACAAAAAAAAACAAAAAAAAACAAAAAAAAACAAAAAAAAACAAAAAAAAACAAAAAAAAACAAAAAAAAACAAAAAAAAACAAAAAAAAACAAAAAAAAACAAAAAAAAACAAAAAAAAACAAAAAAAAACAAAAAAAAACAAAAAAAAACAAAAAAAAACAAAAAAAAACAAAAAAAAACAAAAAAAAACAAAAAAAAACAAAAAAAAACAAAAAAAAACAAAAAAAAACAAAAAAAAACAAAAAAAAACAAAAAAAAACAAAAAAAAACAAAAAAAAACAAAAAAAAACAAAAAAAAACAAAAAAAAACAAAAAAAAACAAAAAAAAACAAAAAAAAACAAAAAAAACAAAAAAAGAAGATATAAAGGACCAAAAGGACAGAAAACTGCGATCGAGAACACGCCCTGCGAAACCAATGCGTTAGCCCCCCGATAAAGATATCTGGGATGGAATTGATCCTCACCTGCACACGAGCTTCCGAAAGAGAGGTCTTCGAGGCTAGCCGTTCGCGCGTAGACACGCAAGGATAGTGAGATCGCTCGAATTCTTTTTCGAGCTCCTCCAGTTGTTCCGGGCTAAAGGTAGTGCGATTTCTTCGGAATTTCGGTTGCTCCGATCCGTCTAGGCTTCCTTCGTCTCCGTCACCATCTGCACAAACAAACGACCATCTTCTTCTACTACCGTTCCCTGTCTCGTTAACCGTTTCTCAACGCTCTTCGCATTCGTTCCACTTTCTACCCTTCTCCGAACAATGAAGGAATAAACGATCACCTTGCAAGTATCCTCGAGCAATAGCGTCCGCGTGCAGAGAATGATCCGCCGTCCCAGCCGCGGCTGCGGAGGCGGCTGCGGCCGCGGCTGCCGCTGCTCCTGGACTCAAGGACGGTGGAAGAAGCAAAGCGGAAGCCGCACCGGAGATACCGGTAGCCAACGGTGGCAACATCCAAGGGTGACCCGCCGCCCCCGGCGCTGGCCAGCCAGCGGGCAAGTGGTGACTGGTCGTCGGGTGTTGATGGGCGCTGTTGAAATACGGATGAGGACCCGCGTACAGTCCATAGCCAGCCGCTCTCGCGAATTCCGCAGCTGCTCGTTCCGCTGCTCGATTTCGCAGGATTCGGTTGATACTACTGACGGATGGAGCTGTCGCGTTGCTGCATACGCCTGGAAAGAACAGAGTTTGCTTCTTCTGGAACGGTCTGTTTGTTCTTTTTCTGTACAGGCTGGTGAAGAGGGTCGTGCGTTGAAGTGAAATTGGAATTATTGTTGGAAACATAAGTGATACGTTCTAGTTTGTCAGAAAGAGCAAAACGACGTAGATATTGTGTTGATATCAGGTTTGACTTTGTAGAGCGACCAGAGTGTAAAGAGAGTCGGTGTTGGAGTGTATGATATTGACGTGTTATAAAAAAGAAGAGGCGTCCTGGATTATTACACGGAGGTACATTTTTCGTTAATAATAATGTTTCCTTGAGGTAACTATGGCTCTAGAAAGGGTAATCGATTTGTGACCGAACTTCTGGTTTAAATATATAATCTAGTAGCGCATACAGTTGTTACCCGTTTGTCGTTACATTTTTATCGGAAGTACCTAGAATTGTATTCGAGGTGTTTTACGACATACTTCGATTCAAGGCTTAAAAATAGCCTATTATATTTTTCATTCGGAACGTATTCCTTCTGAGATTTCGTTCTTTTGAAATCATTGATGAACAGCTTCCATCCGGTTCTTTCTACCGTTCGAAATGTTCTCAATTTTCATGTAAATTGTCTACAGATCACGCCCGATACGCTTTCGAAGGAGAAAATTTCAAGGTTGGTGAAAACGAAGACGCAAATGTAGTTAATCGACAGCAAATACAATCGATGGAGGAACGAGGCGTCCATCGTGGAAGAGAATGACTGACAGCGAGACTTGGCGCGTCGGAAAATAAAGTGTGTCGGTCGAAAAGGCCGTGGAAGAGTTTCTTGATTCTTTCTACAATTGCACGTTTGCTCGTGGACACGTACAACTATTATTACGAGCGATTTGCAACGGTGCACGAAGCACACTGCTTGCGTATCGTTGAATAAGAAGTTAGTCAGCTAGTTGCTAGCAATTACACGTAGACCGAACTTGTTGACTTTGTCACGAATTGCTAGCAAAAAATTTTAGCTTCTCTTTTAATCGATGAAACGACCAATCAATATTTGCGTAATCTATTTTCCATCCATCCTTCAGGGATACACGTGAAATTACTCGAATGAAATTTGCTTACCTTCGGAGATGAGTCTCTCCCGAATCTCCCAGGCAAAGATAGTCGGATTCTCCCTCTTGTACTGCTCGATCTTGGCGACGACGGCCGGCGTCGCGACTTTTGGCTTGCTGCCACCGATCAAACCCGGCGGACGTAGCGTACCTAGAACACGTTGGAACGAGCTTCAAGGACGCGTTGTATTAGCTAATACTTTTGCTTCGCTCGTATAAAATCGCTCGTAAACGTCGATGCCGGGCCACGTTTAAATGGCTCGTGTCGGTGTTCGCGACCGGCGAGTGCCAACCGAAGCCAACCGCAACGCGACCATCGGACATCTCCGCGTAATAATAACGTCCACGCTCGAGTGTAAACTGTCAGCTGGTGTTTGCAAGTGTGATCGAAGCACATTGTGCAACTTTTCTTCGAAACATTCGGAAAACTAAGTTACAAGTGATTCGATTACAGAGGTAGAAAAAAAAATATATTTCCGATAGTTTGTTCGGTATATTAAATTATGTATATTATGCGCGATGACAAGATAGCGGCGTAGAAAAAAGTTGGAACTCATCCCTCGTTGAAATCTCAGCGAGCATAGGTTCTCGACATCAGATACCAATTGTATCGTGTCTGGGCGGACCCACGAGGCAGTCATTAGAAGCTTAGCGCGTGAAACGATACCGGTATGCTATAGCCTACGATAATCAGAGACATATAATACGAGCCGATCGGGGAATAGACGCCCGTGTAACGTTTCCGAGACGTGTTCAGCCTGCCATGCTGCTCCTGCTGTTGCTGCTGCTGCTGCTGCTGCTATTACCGTTGGTGTTGCGCGTTTCTCTTCGATCGCTGCTCGAGCAGCTCGTCACGAGAGAGTAGCACCTCGAGTTTGCTCGGCTCAGCCAATCGACACAGGATCAGTTGTTGAAAATCGGAAGCTCGGATTGCTTTGATCGTATTCATTTTTACACGTTCCTAATATTTCAGTAGAGTACATCAACGTTTGCTCGATTAAGTTTGCCATTATATCAGTGTTTGTTATCATCGTTTGTACTACTTCGCTCTTCGTTCGAGCTCGTGTAGACCGCGATTCCTGGAGGAATCGTGCGAAACCGATGTTGCGAAGCGAACAAATTTAGTCGGATACAGAAAAAAACGCAGCGAAGGTGCAACTAGGCTCCAGCAATTATAATACGTATCGCGCTATTATTAGCGACAATGGCTAGTGTAAAGCTGACACGTTGTACGTTAAAGAGAAACAGATGTTACGTGAATGCACGAGTATAAAGACAAACAAATGGTTACAGATAGTGTGTCGTGCAACATTCGAACTATAAGCTTCGCTTAAAATCCGCGAGAAAACAGTGTCTATCGACTAAAATAAACTTGTCTGTCTGTACCGTTAAAGAAAATGGTTACAGTTTCTCAATATGATTACAAAGAAACACGATAGACGGTCGTGTTTTTCGAACTCGTTGAGAGACCAGATGTTTCGAACGATGGAGATTCAATAGTACTCCATTCGCGTTGGCTCGTTAGACTTTTAATTGGCAGTCTTATATCGTTAGCAGTTCCATTTGTTGAGAAACGTGGAGAAAAGTATCGAAGGATTACGCGGAACGAAAAGAAGTCGTGTCGCACGATTACTCGATGCGCTCGGTGCGCAATATCGCAAAGGGAAATTCACAGAAGCTGTCGGTATCGATAGAAAAGTTTGCAGACCAGATACAGATCGTAGAAGGCTGTTGCACGCACCATGCGTGGTGTTAGAAATCAACGATTGTCTCGCGTCTCGAAGCGTTCGCGGAGTTCTCGAAACGGACATCGTTGGCAAGGTAATGGAAAACAGAGGCGCAGGCAGACTTGAGCAATTATCAGTGGTTACGTCCTATTACTAATAACAATAATGACGGCTAAAGCTGGCAGGGTATCGCGTGCGCTCCCACGGGTGAAGTGCGTGCCTGGTATAAACGATGTACCCACCTAATAGGCATCCATGCCTCGAGCAAATTCCTTACCCCGATCTGATGTCTCTCTCTTCCATTTGGTCCCTCGCGTTTCCGTTTCTGTTCCTCTCTATTTTGTTTCGCGTACACGCGTGTACGTGTGGACGATGGTCCTGACTCGCGCGTGTATATAAAATTTTCAAGAACGAGGCCCGGTTAATGAAAGAAACCGCACGAAGCCGCGATTACTCTCTGCCCAGTGGCTACTCGCTTCTCGACGGAGTAAACCAGCGCTACCAGACGCGAGCACACCGACAACGTCTTTCCTCGACGAGAATGACCGTTTCGTTATAAATTTAGGAATGGAAAATAGGCGTAATAGCAGGACGAAAGGCGCGAATAGGTTGCTCCGGTTGGCTCATGCTCGTTATCTCGATAAAAGTGTATGTACCGCGGCGATCGGTTAGACGCTCTTTGCCGCCGCGTTCCACGCGTTCCCTCGGTGTTCCCCCCGCGTGATTCTCGGGGCATTTTCATCGGCGACGATCGCGACGATCGATCTTGTTGCGCGCGGATAAGAAGATAGTGAATAACCGATAGCGAAACGGGTGAATTAATTATCGGGGAGTAGCGGAGAAATTAGACGATATCGGCCGTTCCGCTGTGTACATTCTTCTCGTCGCATTCGAGAAATTTATCGTGCTCTCGGACTCGTGTACAGTACCGGTATCGCCGCTCGCGATATACACTGGTCGGATACATGTTCTCGCGGCCAGATCTATCTTCGCGAATTCATCGATCCTGGGCTGCGCGCTGCAAGATGGATGTAGGCAGATCGAGGGTTGTCAGGTAGGAGTCAACGAAACTGTAACGGTCAAGAGGTACACGGTCAACATCGGTCGCAGCACGCGCGCCGTGGTTGCTCTCGATCGAGGAATAAAATTGGCGCAGCCAGAAGAGGAATCGGCGGCTCTGGAGTAGTCAGCCGACTACGGCGCAGCCAGGGGATTAATTGTTTGCCTCTGTTAAGTAATTGGCCGGTCGATTATGGTATATTATATTCACCTCGAGACGCCTAAGGAGTCTGTATCCAGTGGAGATGAAGACATTACTGGCGAACCGAGAGAGCAGACCGAACGGTATTTTTACGAGCGGCTCGTAAAGTTAACGAGGACCAAGGTAGCAGTCAGTCGAGAAAGAGAGAAACCAGCGTTCCACCGATACTCGGTGGCTTGCCTCCATTTTTTTATTGCTCCCCTCGGCCACGTTCTGCGTTCTTCCTCCTCTTCTTCGGAGGAACGGTCCACGGTTGTCCGCGCGGACGTCCCATCAACCGTTGTTAGAGTCTAAATCGCATTTTCCGTAAATCGTTTCGCACCTGTTTGCCAGGTTCGTTTCGTACACCTCTTTTTGGCCATCTAAATCTAAACATTGCTGTTCGTCGATCGACTATTCGCGATTTGACACAGAACGTTGCTCGATGTTTCCTAAATTCGTCGCAAGGATTTCTCGAATCGGAAACCCGATAGATCGACACGGTCAACGATAGCGGCAATTATTGACAAATTATTCGAGAACGGTCGAGTGCCGGCCATGCAGAGGTTTTACGCGCAAAAGAAACAACTGTTACGAGTTAATCTTGGTCGGCTAACGAGCTCGAAAGAGCGCCGCTTCTTCGTAACGCTCGTTACGTCTTATTTGCCCGTGCCGATACAAGATGCACCTTCTTATTTTCTCGGCAGCGTGCCTGGAAAATGTTGGGGATACCGATCAATTTAGTTTACACGGTTTTATCGCCCTGAACGTCAACGAGCGGTGATCAACGGCAACCTGCTCGTAACCCGTTGCACGAACAGAACCAAAAATCTCAATAAAAACGCACCATAAACCAGTACCCCGAGAAGCTGTCGAGAAGTCGTACCGAACTACGGTGTTGACGAGTCGACATTGCCATGTTTCTTTCTCTTTTGATATTTTATCGAATAATTAGATACAGTCGCGACTCGACGCGTCGGTGTCGACGAAACAAACTGTTTTCATCTTGAGCTACCAATTTCTTCGCGCCGGAAATCCTAAGCGTTCGCCATTTCAAAAAACGCGACGATCTCTTCCTTTTACAAATATTTACAGACACTTTCAGACATTACAGAAATTTCTGCGCAATGCAACCGCTTCCGTGTTACAGGGCATTAGCTGCGATTACAGCGGTATCCTTTGATTGGTTCGATAGCTTAACGAACGGACACGGACGCAATTACCAGGGAATAATGACGAGACGTCCAGGGAAATAATAGCGAACGATCGCCTCGGCCTCTCTGCTCGCGATTCCCGTTGATTTTTCTGTCACTGCGAGCGAACAGCACGCGCGACAAGATAACTAATTTCGCTCGAACGACTCGGACTCGGTTTCGCTCGGGTGAACGATCACTATGCCGAACGCGGATTTTCAGCGCGTGTCGTCGCTTACGGGTGGACTTTCTTGGATTTTATCGCCGAGGAAACTAGCGTCTCTCGAGGAATCGCGTCACGCATGGATACACGCGAGTATACGTAACCGCGCGTGGAAGTTTATCTCGCGATGATACCTAGCCGAGAGGTATGCTGTTGTCTGCGGCGGTTCACGATGTATGGAATTCTATTAAGCTAACGCAAATTGTTCTGTCAAGTTTCTTCGTCCGACTCGAACGTTCTTCGGAATGGAAGAGAGCGAGCTGTTCGCGAATAAGGCTGATTTCTGCGAACGGGATGGACGGTGGTATAATTTCTTTTCGTTTTATCCATACTTCTAAATTTGTATTGCAAATTTGATCGAATTTATACGAAAACTATATCGGTGGATATAAATGATAGTTCGTAAGTTATTCGCATCGTAGACAAAAATTGTCCAAGACTTTCCAAGTCGTCGTATGCAAAACTTACCCAAAAGTTTGGTGACGACCGCGCCCTGTTGATTCAGCGACAGCACATGATTGGCCAGATCGTTGTAGTGTCTCAAGGCGCCTAATCCGTGCGACAGCTCGAGCAATCGTTGCCGACTAGTTCCACCGCTGTTGCCGCTGGCAAATGGCCCTGCGGTGCAGTTTTGCAAGCTCACGCCTGAAAGTGTAGCGACGTAACCAATTATCGGTGTGGACAGCGTAACGCGTCCTCGTCTTTGCCTCCTAACAAGATCGACTCGCGAGAATAACGTTAAAAGCTGTTGGGCACTGAGAATCAGGCGCCATGCTGCGCCTCGTCGACGTGTAATAGGTTCTCGATCGGGGGCCGTTTATCGGCGATCGATTTCGTGAGTTGGTCGAATGTTTACGATCCGTTAATTCTCTCTTGGAAATACGACAAAAAGCGTTGAAAATGATACGATTTAATCAATAATAAGGATGGAACGAACGTTTCGAACGGTGATCCCGTGGAGGTGCCGGCGTAATCGAGCGAATTAATTTAAATTACTCGATGCGGCGTCTCGCGATCTCGTCGATGCGATCTTCTTCGGGGCAAAGTGGCGGCGCATAGAAGGGAGAGATGGCCGAGTGCGAACGAGGAGCATCTGCCGGTTGAAATCGCGCCGATTAATCACCGAAGGTGCGAAGACCCTCGTAATTCCTCGAAGGACACGGCCGGACCGGTGGTTCGCGACTTCCTCGTGATTTTATAGGTGGCTAATCTCGACGACGTTCCGTTTCGTGCCACTCTCGCGCGCTCACCGGAGAAACAGGCGACGATTTACGATCAAACGAGCCACGGTATTGAGAGCGATCCATTTTTCGCCTGGCAAACCTTACTTTAAACCTCGAACACCGATCGTATCTTTCTGCGAAGGGGTGGGGTTCGCGATGAGGGGATGGGTATAGAGTAGCTCAGGAGGGAGGGAAGTTGCGAGGAGTGAGAGGAGGAGACAGAGAGGAAAGAAGGGAGAAAAAGGGGCGGTGGAGAAGGAGGAGTGACGAGAAGAGAGGAGAGGAGAGGAGAGGAGAGGAGAGGAGACGATCGAAAAATAGCGTCGGTCGACAGATCGCATTTACGAAACGATGGGTTTTTTGTAAGAATGGTCGGCAGGCTTCTCGTAACGTCCCTGTGCATAGATAATTGCGAGAAATAATTACGCGAACGATCGTACGCGTCCGTGTATCCACGTTTATGCGTATATAAACCTCGATATACTTTGCCTCGAATTAATTTCCAAGAGGAATCACGGCCAGAAGAATAATTATAATTAGCGTCGAGTTCGTGCGGACAGACACCGTGATTTTACGTGCGGATAATCTTAACGACGTTTCGTACGATCCGGCGATCACGATAATTTACGATCGAACGACGATATTAAAGAACCGTTCCCTGCGCGTACCGGGCCGGAGAGAAGAGCAGAGAGAAGAGTGTCGGTGATCGCGCGTGAAGCGGACCGGACGCGGAGACGATCGTGAAACGGGAAATTAAATTCCGCAGGTAGATAGAAATGGTCCGGTCTTTGGGCTCATTTGTAACGCGTTGTTTCGACTGGTTACGAGCGGACGGAACGCGCGTACGCGTTCACTCGTTTACATAGCAGCCGTTTAATTAATTAGTCTTTTATGGGCCGGCCGAATTGGCAATCGGCGATCCAGATGGATTTTACGAAGATCCTTGGGACTCCTTATCCAGGCCTACGCTCGTTTCTCACCTCGACGCGTCGTCTCGATACTCGACAAAGTAACTAGCGTCGTTATTACTCGAATCTCTCTGTATTTATCGCGACGTCGCGCGACCAATGGATTAAGCCGTAACTCCTTCGCGTTCCTCGTTGATACACGGTGATTCGAGCGAGATTATTATTACGCGTGGCTCGTAGTACCACATATCGGAGATGCAAAAATACTCGTCAAATATTTTATCGACCGATACAGAGAGTCGTTGGAGTGTACGACGTTTAAAATATTCTGAAACTATTTTTGAAAACACGGGTTTCGCATAAGAAATTTCGTCAGAAATCGAATCCGGGACTAACGAGGTAAGATGGTTCGTTTTGGTAAATGTGTACACGGTTAGCGAATACGTGTCGCGAGCAATTTGGTCGAGGCAAAAGGGAGATACGCGAGGACAAGGCAGTTTGCAGAGACGAGAAGCATCCGTTGGGATCGTTTCGCGAGCGGTGCGAAACCTACGCGTTCTGCTCGTTCTGGAAGGCGCACGGACGCGCATTCCGCGCTCGTTTCGTGTCAAAGCTATCGGAGATGCCGTGAAAACGAAAGTAGCCGATGCACAGAAAGAAATGCGTCGTGTCGTTGCATCGACGCGAGGCTAGAACCGGTTCTGAACGAGTTCTGCCATCGAGTCCTCTATATTCTTTCGTATATACGAAATTGCTCCGTGGAAAAGACCGATCGTTCGCGCGAGGCAATAGATAATCGGTGTAAAAATCTGCGAGCGTTATTCCTTCTGGCGAGTCACGGAGAAACGAGATCGATGAATGAAAATCGTTCGGTCCTCGAACCAACCGATCGAGCGATCGACCGATCGACCGATCTTCACCGACCGACCAACCGACCAAACGACCAAACGACCAACCATTCGTTCAGATCCTCGCGACGATAAACGAGCAGATGCCTCTGTTCGCGCGTAATCGACTCATCGATTTTTCGCCTCGAACAGCTCCGATTGATTTTTCGAATAAATTACAATTATTTCGTTTCAACGACTCCAAGACATCGAGGCGACGCACGTTGTCGTCCGAAAATCTATGAAACCGGAAAGCGAGCAGCCAACGAACCTGACCGGTACCTGTCTCGAAACGCGCAGGGTGTGACTATAAATTCAACCGGATAGGAACGAGGTACTTAGGTTATCCACGAGCAACGGAGAATAAATCGTGTCCCGCTGGACGACGAACAGACACGAAATCCAATTAGCTGCGCATACTTCGATTAAATATTGCCCTCGTTTAATTAGCCTAAACGGTTCGCAGCGGTGTCGCGTAATATTTACGTGCTCGTATATCCACGCGTCCCCCGTTAACAGGGGCTGAAGCATCGGCACTGGCATCGGCATTGGCATCGGTCTCTAGCCTAGCTGCTAGAGGACTCTAATTAGCGTCCGACGCTCGACGACCTAAGAGACAACGACAACGATCGTTCGTTACGCTACAATAGAGGATAGATAGAAGTGAGAGCGACCGAGGAGACACGGACCGACACAAGGGGGAAACAAAGTGGCCGACACCGGACAGATGAAGATATCCGCCAACTACCGGGGCCCCGCGACTCGAGATACCTGCTGTCTCGAAATACCTGTTGGGTGTGGCAGTAAAATCTGGCGGATAGAGAGCCGGCGAATATCCGGAGCGCCGCGGTATCGGGCAGCACAGAAGTCGAGAATGTACCGATCACCACGAACGGATATTGAAGGTTCAACGAGAGCAGGAGCTCCTCGCGAAAAGACGTACTGTTGGCAACGCATTGAAACCGGTTCTGAACGAGTATGGCTGGTAGCTGAGCGTCGTTCCATCTGGCAAGTGTAAACCACGGAAAGGATTTCTGAATATAGGTACCAGTAGTTGGCAGCGTCTCGGACACCTACTCGATGGTCATTCTTTTCTCGTTGATCGCGCGTCACCAGGCCCCTTATCAATTGAATTCTTTCGGTCTCGGTGGAAGAATCGACGGTCCGTTTGGATCCTGCTTGCCTTTCGTCCCATGCCTAGCATCCTCCGCGAACAGGAACACGGTGTCGTGGCCGGTAGATCGTCCCGAGAACGACTCAGTGGGCGTTCGCGAACGCGTTATGACGAGTGCCGAACGATTCGACCTGTTCTGTGCCCCCGACCGGTCAATTAACATTCACCGGGCAACAACGGGCCCGTCGTATACCGATGATAATACACGGTAAACATCGCGGCCTGGTAAATTAGTGTTCATCGCGAGAAACGCCTCGTGCCCTATACCGTTTCACGAAAATAATATTTCTGTCGTTTATCACGTATCCGTTTCCAGTGCCTGTCCTTTGGTGTATCTCGATCGACCGTCGTTCCACGCGTTTCGTATGGAAATACAAAGTAGGAATATGCGAAATACGAAATACGCCTGTCCCCGAGATAATTTGCGTCGGCTGTCGACGCTCTACGATTCCATCATTTAGCATATGCACCGATAAATAAACATGGTCCTAAAGTGCGTCTCGCGCGGCGTTTATTCGCCGGAAAGTGTTCGATCGGATCTCACCATGTGTTTCCCTCTCGGCAATTTCGAGGACTTTTTTTTGCTAATGAATTTGTTCTCGCTTGCGAATATTTAATTAAGGCGTGTGACGGACGTGAATTTTTTGCGTGTTTAACCACTGAAAGGGATGTCGGGTGGCCCCGGAGGAAGATACGATCGTGGACAAGGGGAAGATGGTATCATCCCTTAAGAATCCTCGGCCTACCTACCGAGATCCCGATTTTGACACCTGGAGAAGCACCGTGAAACAACGTTGTTACGCTCGTTTAACGCAATTTAGAGTTCCCCCTTTTATCCCCTACGACGTAAAGCAAGAAAAGACACGCGCGGTGCGTTCACAGGAAAATTTTCTTTCCCTCCGAAGAACGCTATGGCGAGAAAAAACCTTGTTCGATTAAGTACATCGTACGTTAATATTTAACGAACAGAGGAGAGACACGAGCGGTTGTTGGAGAAAAAGAAGCAATCGGTAACGTTCAATCAGTTCTCCTGGTTTTTGCGTAAAGCCTCGCGTCTCGAGCGAGGGACAGTTTACAGTGTAGAAGATACCAGTTACAGCGGTGAGCGAAAAACGAGAAACGCCTTTAACGATTTCTGATTGTAGCGTGTAACATTGGCGACAGACGGTTGTCCAATTAAATTTAATTGTCACGGTTTAGCTCGGCTAAAAATGATTCGCCTGCTAAGCTACAGTGTCTCGGTTTGTTTGCGTTCTATGGAAATTTTCAGCCCGAGACCAATCGAAGCGTAACGCGGATGTTTCATCGATTACCCTGGTTAGGTTCGATTATCGCGATACTAAGTGTATTCAAGTGTTCCGGACGAATCGATTAAACTGCAAATTCGAGCGACGCGTAATTTAACGAAGAAACGCTCGATAGGACGATACGTCCCACGAGCCGTGGCTCGTTATCGTCGTGGTACATTTAATTAGCTCGTCTTTGTTTCCGCGCGCGTTTCGCGGTCGATCGCGAGATTTCATTAAACGCCGCTTTGTTTCGACAATGGCGATGACAACAGGTCACACGGAGATGTTTATCTCGAGCCGTTTTTGCACGACTGTGCCGTGCAGAAATGGAAAGATTTCTCCTGGGGCGACACAGGGCGGAGGGTTTCTCGTTCGGTTTGACGCGATCCGATTAATACGCGTGACCGTTTTGGCAAATGATACCGCAGGACGGAAAATACTTGCGAGAAGGAGGCGAGCACCTTCTATTCAGACCAATTAGGCCCGCCTTATAGTCGGAGAAAATCTTTCTAACTCTGCGCGGTACGTTCGACTCGATTGATCGCAAAGGAGCAGGAGTTCGACGCGATAGATTATTCGCCTTTAACGCTCGAATAGCAGCGAGCAACGAAAGATAGCGTGTTTCGAAAAATTTCATGCGAAAAGAAAGAAGGTATATCTTATAGGTGGAGGCAAAAACAAAGGGAACAGATGTAGATGCAAACTGACCGTCGATCAAAGACACTGGCGGCACGGTCATCTGTTGATGGTGGTGAGCAGCTGGGTGCTGATGATGATGCGGCGGATGGACCTGAAGCAGATGCGACCTCGTCTGCGAGAAGGTCGGCGAGGGTGGTTCCCAAGGTCGCGCAACGCCGGTGCTGACAGGAGCATCGTCGTCGTGACAACAGAACTTGTCGGTAGCCGTGGCAGGGCCGCTGGGGCAGTTCACCACCGCGTGTCCCTCATTGTTATTGTTGTTATTATTGTTGTTCGCAATATCCCCGTTATTATTATTGTTGTTGTTGTTGTTGTTGTTGTTATTATTGCTGCCAGCGTTGCTGTTGGTTAAACGCGTAGTGGCCGCGCCTGTTGCAGGGCTACCACTACCACTAGCACTGCCACTGACACTACCACTGCCAATGCCGTCGACCTGCACCATTTCGCTGTCGATCGCAGCCGCCGACTTGGCAGTACCAGGAGGGGTCACGACGCCGCCACCGATCATCATCACCAGACGATCACCTCCACCCCCTCCACACCGGGCACCAGCTCCTCCTCCTCTTCCTCCCCCTCTGCCTCCACTTCTGTAGCTACACCGACCCTATAGGAGAATCGTTTCTTATTCAAATTTCGTATCCGACGGATGTTCGCTGTTTCCACTCAGCGTCCCCTGATCTCGTTCCTCTTCTCTCCCAGCACGCCCGCGACCGCTTCTTCTCGCACCCTCGTTCACGCACGAATCTTCCCTCGGGGGAGAAATCGTTTGCTCGCGGAATTGAGAAGTCACAGGCCGGGGACAGATTTCGCACCGATTCGGAGCGATCTTGACGCGTTTCTAGCAACAATCGGTGTCTTATAGAGGGACCACCGTAGCGACGTTTTTAAACCGGAACACGTAGCACAGTGACAACAATTTTTCGTCGAGGATAACGGTGTTCCGGTACGCAACGTTTTGGACGTTTCACGACGGCAAATTGGTTCGGTCCGCGTGCACAGTCAGTCACGCACAGTGTCACAAATACGATCGGTGTGTGTAACGCGCTGGCGCAGGAGCGCGCGAGCGCAATCGACGCCACGGTCCGGCGTGGCTTCCTGCGTCCGATCAACGAAGCAGAGTGACATCCTGTCCGATGATCCGTCGGCGAACGCGATTCATCTCGGCGCGAACTTTCACGTCGGCTGTCACGTCTACGCCGATGAGCGTAGTCGATGCGAGGAGGTAACAGCGAGAAGTGCTCGCGAGCGCAGGCGCTTCGTCGAAGCTCGTGACTACCTATAGACGTGTGCCCTTCTCTGCGTTCCTTCCCTCCGCCTCTGCTCACTCCCTCTTTCTCTCGTGCTCTGTTTGTCTTTCGTTCCAATTCCAGCTTCTTTCTCTCGGCTTCGACGCGTCTCTCTTTCTCCTTCCGCCCGTCCGTGCACCCTTCTCCAATAACGACCGACGAGAAACGCGCTACCACGGGATAACCTGCTCGCGCTCCGCCGGATTCGAGCAGATTGCCTTCTGTTCGGGCTTTTGAAGCGCGCCAACGACTAGCCTTACCCCCACTTTTTCGCGCCTCGCGGAAACAGTGGCGGCTACTCGCGTCCAGGTGACATCCAGATTTCAGGTAACGACAGTTTCTTTTTATTTTATTTTCTTCCGTTCGAGCTTGCCAAGCGTTTTACGTCGATCTTCCGCGTTTACCGTTTAATCGGTTTCCTTTGTTCGTTCAAAGCTTTCTTCTCGATGGTACCGTCCGCTCGGCGCCGTTGGTGCTCGAGTCTGTCCCGTTTTCAAAAGTCGATACCGTTCATTTTTTTTCGATAACGTCATTGATCGAAGGTCGAACCTTTGTGGAACATTGACCGTGCACCTTGGTTGACAGCTTTGTACACGTGGTTTTTTCCAAGATCGTTTCGATTGTTCTGCTCTTCTTGGTCGTCAGAGTGTCGTCTTCCACCGCGACGGGTCATCTCTTTCTGGTAACCACTGAATTGAACGCCAAAAAAAAAATGACGAGTGTACGATGAAGTTGATGTTGAAGAATAGAAGAGGAAGACGAAGACGAAGAAGAAGAAGAAGAAGAAGAAGAAGAAGAGGAAAAAGAATAAGAAGAAGAAGAACGACGATGTAACGCGAGTACACGGGGTAACCTGCTCGCGGTCCGCCGGATTCGAGCAGATTGCCTTCCGTTCGGTGGCTCGAAGCGCGCCCAGACTAGTCTTACCCCCACCCTCCCGACTGCTCAGCCGAGGTGAGATCAAGATTTAAGGCGCCGCGGTGCGGCGGCGGTGACGGTGGCCGCGGTGGTGGCGGCGGCGGCGCTGACGAAGACGAAGATGAACAGAAGGATGAGGACGAGGGAAGGACGCGAACGTCGACGAGGAGGAAGAGGACGACGAGAGAAATACGAGTTCACGGAGCAACGAAGAGAGGCGAGTTCGAAGACGAGGGAGCAGCAGCAGCGAGGCTTGCAGGATTACGATCGCGCGTACAGGTCGGATCGTCGAACGGAAGAAGAGTGGAAGTGACGAGAGACAAGGAGAGGTGGACAGAGCGGCTTAGTCGAAGTTGAGGCAAGCCGAAGGGGGAAGCCGAGAGTAGTTCGAGGATGCATGGAACGAGTCGTCGGCTAAAGGTAACCAAGTGCGCACTCTATGCTGCGCATCTGAGTTTACCCAACGCCCACCGACCATTACCGGCTCGATCGACCAATTGGGCGAACCGGTGGACGCCCACCGATCTGTCCGACCTAGCGTTCGTCGTCGCCCACGCCAAGAGCCGAGGCACCCTTACGCCTTCCGTCTTCCACCGGCTTCCAACCTCTTTGTCCTTTCCACGGACGGGATCGATTAATTCCCAAATCGGATGTCGATGTCGGATGTCGGCTACGCTCCGGAATCGCCGATTCCAACGATTATCCTGCTCGATACTTCCAATCGTATCTCCGTTGCTACCGGCTGCGCTATGTTTATCCAGCAGCTTTTGGTTCGAGGATAATACACGGTGGTCATTTTCGGAAGGAACCAGGATATATTGTTTTTCGCGATGTTCAGTTGGGTTTTAAACAGGGGTTTAAACTTTCAATCTATCTCGTGCAAGAGTAGTATCTGATTAGTTACAAAACTCGTTCTTCTTCGCGGTTAATTGTTCCATAGTTTCCACGATTTAACTCTCATCGGACCAGGGCATCAAAGTCAACATCCTCCACGGTTCCACGCGTTTTTCTTCGGCAAGGAAGTACCGTTTTCATTTCCTGCCTGGTCTGTCATAACGTTTCCTATTCTCGTTCCACAAATACCCAAGTCACAATCGAGGCATTGCTTACAGTGCAACGACCCGTCTTTAGATGCTTTTTATTTTTCATCGTTTCTAGATAATTAGCAATTGGAAGACGTACGTTCTAAACAGAGTCGTTCATGGGAAAATCGTAGCTACGCGGTATAGCGGATACCCTGGAAAGGCAGGACGTTCGCGTGGCAAATACGAGCGTTTCCTGTTCTCTGCAAGATTCTTCGTTCGATTCTTGTTCGATTTGGTGAAACGCTGATACTGTTTTATTTGTTTTTCTTTGGAAGAATTTACGCGATGTGTCGGTAATCGAGGAGCAACGCAACAGTTTCACGGTACAGCAAACAGATGAAGAAAGAAGGGATCGTTTACGAAGATGGTTCTAAGAACGTTTTGCACCCCGAAGGCGAGACTAGATGTAATGATTCGTACCAACCGGAGAGAAACAATTTGCTAGGCAATTCCTTGGTTACTGCCAAGGATCTCACGCGAAGGTTTCTCCAGGCAGTGTCCCCGCTAAGCGTGGTTCATCAATTTCGTTTGGTTGCGTGCACGTTGTCTGCCGCCGATTAAACTCTTTTCAAACGCGTCGAAGAATCGAAAACAATCGACCGTGTCGTGACTCCGACGGTCTTTTTTTTCTGTGTAACAACGCCGCGTTCTCTGGTGTGTACCCTACCATTTTGATGACGCCTGGTAACATTCCTCGATATTCGGTTAAAAATCGTGCAAGAGGTTCCGGAAGCCTTCGAGCAAAGAAACATTGGTCGAATTCGTGGTTGCCAGAAATATAACGGATGTTCACGATCAAGACCAGAGTTAGCTTGTATTTTTACCGCGATAAAGGTTACCGAAGAGGATTACCTTCGAAGTTTCTTCACGATTGCCAGTCACGAGCGTAAATCGAACCGATGGAAAGGAAGAAGAAGGGTAACGAGTCCGATGCAAATTTTTTCTTCCAACGGAGGCCCCTCGCGTGTTGGTCTCTCCGGTGCATACCTGCAGATCGATGCTACCTACCCCTTAGAAAGAGGTTCTGTATTATCGATCTCGAAACGCCGTGCTTTTCTCTTTTGGTCGTTTCACGATGTTGTAAATAATAGTTGAACACGCCTATAGTGAACGCCTCGACGATGCTATACTTTGTCAAATGCCCTAGCTCGAGCTAATGAGTTTCAAGCCTCGAAGGTTTACCGGTTGCTCGAGATTAAAGTATAGTTGGTGGAAATAATATAACGAGGTCACAGAGGAATCCTTCAATTAAGAAAACTGAATGATACTGTAGAACTCCAGACTTTATACGATCCTTTTCCTGACTCGTATGCCTATATTATTCCCATAAGTTTATTGCCTTTCGATTCAACCTATCGAACCTTTTCTTTCAATGACCACAACGTAATAAATACTTGAACGCCCTTTTTAATTTTATAACCTCGCTGTACGTGTTCCGTCTAGCAACCGTGCTATTATTATAAGTGGTGTGCTTTGTCACGAGCGACGAGGATATAAGTATAATCGTTGAATCCCTCGGATAAATATTTCATCGTCGTTCATAATCTGATTAGGTTTTTTTTTTCAGGTTACAGTTTATAGAAGCAAAGCTGAATTTGTTCACGATGTTTGTTACGGAAGCGAAATTATATTTTTATTTCTGGTCTCGGCGAGTTTTGGTGAAACACGTTTACCATACGCGTTCATCCGTACTTTAACATAATGATGAACGAATGCGTGAACCGATAGCTGCCAAAAAAATCCTGTTAGGATTCAGTTGTTCCGATCCGCCTGTTTTCGGTCCCTTCGCTCACACCCTCCCGAATTTGCTAAACGATGCGGTCACAGCAGTTTAGCCACTGACCGCTAAACTACCACTTTGCTTTCTTCGAGGGTTTAAAGTCAACCGATCCCTTGAAACTGTGCGGAAAAATAGAAGACTGACGACTCAAATGCTTCACGAACGTCTTCTTATTTCAAAAGAAACGAATCTATACGTGTTTCTATCGCGTCGAGTGAAAGAAGACGTATCAACCTTTCATTATTAACTTAGGAACGAATTTTGGAGATCGTTTCGTTTCACTTGCAACGTTGACGAATTTGTTAAACGAGTTTAGAATTCCAAAGATTCCGGTAATACGTTTGGAGTAGAACGTGTGGCTAAACTAACGATAAGTAAATCGTGAAAATATGGTGCATCGATAATTATCGCTTCGTTAACGAGATTAAGCATCCGCTTGTTTGGACAGCTGAATAAAGCAATTTCCGTATCGATACGTGTCGGTTAAAAAATAATGAAGTCGTTGACCCCGTTCGACTAACCAGTTTCTGGTATATTTTGTCTCCGCGTGTGCATGTCTGGAAGAAGCATGTTCGAGCACCTCACGTTGGACCACAAACATTGGTAGACATTTTTCCAACAAGTTTAAACGTTCGTTAGTCGAGCTCAACCCTTTCACCTATTTTAACCTAAACTAAAGTATCTTGGTTGACTATCGGGTGCGGTGGAAATCACAGCAGATCGTAGCGCTGCCCGAAAAAGCGCTGCGACTCAAGCACGAGGAGCTCGTGACCAATTTAATTAAGGACGCGTTCCTTTTTCACGCAATGCGCCACGCGACCTGCGCGTCGTGTCCTTCCTCTGGACGCGGGAATCGCGCGAGCCAGAAACGCAGACGGAGGGTTGTTCAAACGGCTAAGGGTGGGAGCGGAAAAGGCAAGAAAGAACAGGAGAAAAGAAGGAAAAAAATATATATCGCGACGATTACTCTCTGGCCATGGGGAGCAGGGCAGCGCCACACATCGCATGAACGATTTATCGTGAACATTTTGCATGGTCGTCGCTGAGCGACTCGCCTACACCGACAGAAACTTCGACCACGGGGTACCACTATTACTACTATTACCAGCCGAGCTACACGCTGGAAAGGGCGATGGTGATAAATCATGCGACAGGAATGATTCGGCTAAATTGCTGCTCGCACGTATCCGCGCTCGAAACTGCCCCTCGCTCGTTCTCTTCGTGCGCTGTCGATCGCGCGCCTAGGCCACAGGACGGCGGGGCCGAGGGGGATGACTTCCACGCAAACCTTTCGTGCCCACCCTCCGGCGGGAGGAACCGCCGCTGCCCGGGGAAAGAGGCAATGTCCGTCATCCGCGTCAAGTACGCACGCGTCCAAGTAGCCATTGGTCTATTGATTTTACCGGATCTCCCGGGGGCTGCTTCACGGCGATTGCGTTACCGCTCGCTGGCCACCTTTGCCTGCCTCGGACCGCTTCGAGGGAAAGGCGTGTCGTTAGGGAGGCGGAGAACGCGTTGGTCTCCAAAGTGGGGCAAACTTTGCGACGATTGGTTCTCGTGATCGAGACGTAGCAGCCAGCCGCGGCGACCACGCTATCGGTTCGGGCACCTACACCCGCGCCTTCTGCTCGCAGCTTCTTCGTTCGTTTCTCCGCTCGTGATCACTTACCCTGAGTCGTTGAAATCGCAATGTCAATTCGCGTTCCCTCGAACAACCGATACACCTCTGGTATCGTTCGTCGTCTTCAGACTCGTTCCTTTTCGTTACGATAGGCTATTTCACTGAAACGTTCCTTTGGTACCGAACCGGTGAAGTATCGTATCGTACCATTGTCGCCGCCATTGAGAGAACGCCCTTTCGCATCGCGTCGTAAAATCGTTAGACGGATCGGTTTTGTTGACGACTGTGGTCGATTTTGCATCTGTTCGAACGCTTGCATAATTCTTGCTTTGGTTGCTGCGTCAATGGTTTGGTTTCAGCGGCGCTATGTCCTGTCGGACTTACGTACCAACTTGTTCAAAGAGCTATGTCGTTTCTGGTGATCTATATATTCTGTGGACGATTATCTCGTTGATCGATCGACAGGATATTAAGAGACTGAAAATTTTAACGAAATATAATTTACCATTGTGCGCTACAAGTTGTTCAAGAAGAAGAGGGGGCGTTCTTATATTCCGGGATGGATAGGATCGTTGCCATTCTAAGTAGAATTATGCGATGAACGAGCCGATAGTTCTACACGGCGGTTATATCGTAAGTAATTTTGTGGCGGTCGCGGGGGCAAAGTTAATTGCGGCCCTCGCATAAGTTAACCGTACACTATGCTATAAATACGTCGTGGTTGCTCGTAGCTACGAGAGCGTGAACCGCGCGTATTTGCATGGAACGCACGATATTTGGCGCTTAATTGTTCTGTCGCGGCGCTTCTTCGTCCTTTGTTCCTACTTGCCCTGCGAAGAAACATGATCGGGGCAAGGAGCGTGTAACCGGTGTGGTAGCTCATCTATGCCTTTTCCAGGAAGTGCGCGAAACTTCTATCGCCCTCTAGAACTTTCTCCAAACGTGAAGCTATTCTTCTTGCATTCACATTTCGGTTCTTCGAAGCAAAAATTGTACCGATCGAGGAAGAGTCGGACTGTTCCTCGGAATGGCGTTAAACGTGTTCCCTTTTTAATCAAGCAGCGATCAATTTAAGTTACACTTTACAATTTTGAAAGACAACGAGTTGAATGTCGTTCTTTAGAGGTTTTTATAAAGTGCGCACCAATGTCGGAACAGCCAAGTATTGTTCGCAGTTCCAGCGTCAGCCCGGTAACCCAGTTCTACGCGAGACCATCTGGACGAGCAAGCGTGAATAAAAGGCAAAAAAAGATGAGGAGACTTTCGACGTTTGTCAGTCTCCAGTTTTCGGAGGCCGCAAACTTCCCAGGACGACGCAATCGACCCTGAGCCTTCGCGGTTCACGCGAAAATTGAAGGGTACGGAGACCGCAGGAACAAAAGACATCGAGGACGCTTTCATTTTGACTTGCGAGGACAACGAGGTATACAAAAAGACGCGACCCGCCCTTCCGTTGCGAGTTGCTTTCCCTCGAGCGTCCGCGAGCACGGATACGGACTCGTCTCGAAAGTCGTTTCGCGCGAGTCGATTCCACGCGTCTGCAACCGGATGGAAACGTGGCCGATGCAGATTTCTCAACCCGGGAAACAGCCGAACGTGAAACGCAACCAGCCGTATTGCTGCTGCTGGTAATCGCGAGTTTCTCTTCTCCGTGTTCCTTCCTGCCGTAGCTCACGTAACAANTCGAGGAAGAGTCGGACTGTTCCTCGGAATGGCGTTAAACGTGTTCCCTTTTTAATCAAGCAGCGATCAATTTAAGTTACACTTTACAATTTTGAAAGACAACGAGTTGAATGTCGTTCTTTAGAGGTTTTTATAAAGTGCGCACCAATGTCGGAACAGCCAAGTATTGTTCGCAGTTCCAGCGTCAGCCCGGTAACCCAGTTCTACGCGAGACCATCTGGACGAGCAAGCGTGAATAAAAGGCAAAAAAAGATGAGGAGACTTTCGACGTTTGTCAGTCTCCAGTTTTCGGAGGCCGCAAACTTCCCAGGACGACGCAATCGACCCTGAGCCTTCGCGGTTCACGCGAAAATTGAAGGGTACGGAGACCGCAGGAACAAAAGACATCGAGGACGCTTTCATTTTGACTTGCGAGGACAACGAGGTATACAAAAAGACGCGACCCGCCCTTCCGTTGCGAGTTGCTTTCCCTCGAGCGTCCGCGAGCACGGATACGGACTCGTCTCGAAAGTCGTTTCGCGCGAGTCGATTCCACGCGTCTGCAACCGGATGGAAACGTGGCCGATGCAGATTTCTCAACCCGGGAAACAGCCGAACGTGAAACGCAACCAGCCGTATTGCTGCTGCTGGTAATCGCGAGTTTCTCTTCTCCGTGTTCCTTCCTGCCGTAGCTCACGTAACAATGGCACAGCTACTCCCCGAGAACTTGTGTGTTCGATGATAGGGAGTTAGAAAGGGATCTTAATCGTTAGGTCTTTTGAAATTTAAATAGTAAAACTGACAGCAGTCACCCTCTACAAACTTCCTCCAGACACCAATGACTAGGAGCTCGATCAACTTAGGTGCGACGTCTGCTCGTAATCCTTTCAAACACGCGGCTATTGTCAGCCTGACGCGCGCCTAAATAATTCCAAGACAACGGCATCGACTAATAATGACGCACGAGCAGCTCAGCCGGCCTAGGCTCCATCCACAGAAGCAGAAGTAGGAGCAGCAGCCACAGCTTCGCATACTTAGGTGTTACATATTAAACGAGAAAGCCGTATCCTAGTTAGCCGAGGCAACCACCTGTGCGCATAGCTAATACTATATAATAAGGGCTCATGCATATGAATTCGGTGGGCCAGTCAACTGGAGCTTATCGCAGACGAATCTATCGTGCAACCCTTTTTTTTTTATATACCTAAGCGGAACACTGCGATAGTGTCTTTCACCGGTCTCATCGTGCGTGTCGCCATTTCTTTTATCGGAACGCATTCTTACGGTAAACGGTCTTGTGGCAGGTTCGTGGAGCATCCCAGGAATTCGTTGAAAAAAATTTCGTATAAAGAGTAGCAGCAAAGAGGAATAGGGTATTTATAAAGAATACTATTATTTGCGATCGTGAACTGAAAAGAGCAATCGAAAGAAGCGCCGAGAGCAAGAGGTTGTCTGATCAGTATACGCAAAGTAGATTCGGTCGGTTATGGTCAGACCATTAAGTAGAACATATCTGATGCAGTGTCCAGAATAATTTCGACAAGTTAGGAATAGATAAAAAAAACATATTTTTAGTATTCGATGAACCATGAAATAAACTACGCTTCAGGAATGGTTGAGTTCTTTTTAGAGTTCTTTTAGATCGAGACTGATCGATGATTCAGCGTGTGCATAAAATATAGGTCCGCTGTTCTTCTGCAGCACATGTGCGCGTCCTGAACAAGAGATATAGTCGAGCTAATGTTCGTGGAAAGATTTCTTATGTTCTTACGATGTAATAAAGACTGGCTAAAGGGGGACAGATGCGTTCGCGTGGCAGACGCGGCGATAAATTCTTCCTGCAGTCGATTCTTCTTCTTCCGATCGGTGCGGCTGCAAGGTTGGCCCTCGGCGTCGTTGTTCGATCGGTGATTTCAAAGAAATCGTTTTCACGGAACAATGATGGACAGAGTAGATCGAGGATATCTTGCAAACGTTTAAACTATTTTTTAACTATTTTTTACTTCGTTATTTTCCACTTTCGTCCCTAAATATAGTTATATTACAAGACACCTTGTGTTAATAACTGTATAAAAAAAAGAAAAAAAAGAAAAAAAAGAAAAAGCAATATATCTTGAAATTATATTGAGCCAGCTGTGTTAAACCTCAGCTGAGGTTTCCAAAGATTAATAAAAAAAAAAAAAAATATTAAGCCAAGAGTCGGTATGTTCGGTCAGACGAGTTTATTGATTAATAAACGCCCGTCATTTATTTCTGTCTCGCGGAGTAACGTGTGCGTTCAAGAGGATACGTATGTACATATATCGAGAGGACAGCTTGATGCGTGCGGACAGATGCTTGCTCGCAGGCGGTCTCTTTATTTGCGAGTTGCACCTTCATACTTAAATGATCTACCTGTCTTGTGTCCATTTGTTACTCGTACTCGGTCTCAAAGACGCTCGGTTTCGTCGATGAAAAACCAGGGCCACATCCTAATGAATTCCACCGTTCGCTTTGCATACGAATGCGTGCCGTGTGTCGCGTTTAACGCGCGATTTGTAGATAAATAATACGACACAGTGAGCGAAGTAAGGCGTGCATCTACGTATGAATTAATTCCTTCTAATAGTCAAGCCTGATTACGAATTCTGCTTCCTGTGAACCGCTTAACAAATATTTCCACCCTTTCATAAATTACATACTTATGCATGAATCGATCTTTCTATCGATCCACGTTCCCGTACTCGATCTCTACTCGTGTATAGCTACGCGAACGAGCTCACACATCGGAGTCCAGAGCCGGCTTATCCGTCCATCCGTCCGAAGCTGTCACTTTGTAACTTCTTGCCGATCCGTCATTTTCACCGACATCTGTCCTCTTCTCTCTCACCTTGTGCGCGCTCGCTCCCGACTCTCGGTCCCGGTGGCGCTTCGTAATGAATAGACGATGCAAGGGGACCGCGATCGGGAGCGACCAAGAACGGCTCGAAACAAAAAGAGGGGCGGCAGAGATGAAGCGAGATAGAGAGGGAGAGCAGAGTCGAGTTAAACGAACACCTGTGCCAACTGGGGCACAACCGGGCCATAGACGGATGGACGAGCGAACGGGTGGACAAAACAGGTGGGCCGTCACGCCGGGATTCTTCACTCGTCCTCCCGTGGGCCTCAGGCTCTGGCCCTGCGATCCTTTAATTCATCGATTCTCGACGCGGCGCCACCGTTTCTCTCTGATACAAACTATACGTTCGTGAGTGGCTTCGTTCGTTTGGCATCTTCTGACGGTTCGCGCTACCGGATGACTTGCCTGCGGCACTCCGCTCGCAAAACAGTGGATTGCACGTGATTTTCTGGAAACAATTTGTCCTCTGCTCGGGGTCGCTCTGATCGAACACCGTGACGTCTTGTTTTATTTCTTTTCTTTTCTTTTTTTTTTCTAATTATAAAGTTTTTTTAAAACGATTAAAAAAGGGCTTGAGTATAGTTGGACATGAAACATTCCTCGTATCGTGCTATAAATGGATGGCAACAATTCCTCTTATTCCACATGCTGAATTCCCCACCATGGATTATAGACGTCGGTAAACAGTATAATAATATAATAGGATGCTAATGCGATGAAGACGGCTTAGGTATAATTAACCAATTGCCTTCGGTGCTGCACGCGGTCTTCCCTGCTTATTCATGCTCCTCGGTTAACTCTAATACGCATATAAGCGTACGATCGTCCTCGAGAAAACGAATCGTTTCTTTAGATCTATGTATTTCATCTTGGGGATCGAGCAACGTCGCGTTTCACAAGACCGATGCTAGACGGGATCGATGCTCAACGTCGTTTCCATAGGTTCGCCGTCGTCCCTGACTTTTTCCGAACAAATTTTAATTCGCGTGCGCGATCGTCGTTATTTATGCAACTGTGCAGTTCGCGTGCAGCGAACGGTAAACAGGGTAATCAGTTGGCACAAAGCGGGACGAGCTAAAAACTCGAAGGCGCGGTGAACGCGAATAAAAATTTAATCTGGTGAATTGCAACTTGGTTAATGCGTGTCTAGGTGAGTGCGTGCACCACGTAACGCTGCTATATAAGAAGCAAGACATATGCGAACAAATATATAAAAGAAAAAGAAAAAGTTTTTTGCCAGAGCGTGGTTGGTCGGAGACGCTAATTTGTACGATCGATAACCCATTTATTTGTTTCGTGGCCTCTCGGCTCAAGAATTTCTCGTCTGGTAGAGCCAGAAGGAGCTTTCGTAAATTTACGTTAGCTCGTGATCCGATCGTGAGGATTACGGTTCTGAGATAATCCCAGGAAACGACAACTGTATTGTTTCCTCCGGTTAATCCTAAGCTGATCGACATCCTTCTCATCGGTTGTGTTAATTACCGAACGCACGAAACTTTGGTACGTGTAAAGTCTTCCGGAAGTTGTTAGACACCGTTCTCTTCGACCGACCAACCTTTCTTACAAATGATACCGCAACTCGGTCGAAAAAAAAAAAAACCGAAACGATCGAGGAACCGTTTATGAAAGAGGAAAGGCGAACACGAGAAGCCGGCCCACCGAAAAGGTGGCTCGAAGCGAACAGATTGAAGGCCGTTTTTAGCGTGCTCAAAGGGGAACCGGTGCTCCCGATAAATCATAACATCGACGATGTATCGGCGTGTCCAGAATCTCTCCACCTTCGCCTTTCGGGCCGCGGGCAGGACGACGATATCACCTGCCAAACTGGGTGCCTATCGGGCGCACACGGCATCGAATACTTGCGGTTGTCGGTCAGTAAGCGTCGAAACCGCGGCCAGATGTTACCTCGAGCGGCGAAGAAGGTGGCGAAGATCGCGATCGTACATTACGAGTCCCCTTATCGTGTTGTGGGACCGCGGACGACCAGCTGCGTATTCTCGGCTCTCGCCGACCCGCCACGCTGTATTTATCGCTCCGATCTTCGTATAATAAGCTAATCGGACGTTGTATCGTTGTTGCCAACTTTTTCGCCACGATCTCTCTTGTAACCCGCGTCATGCCGCACGATTTTCGGAAGAACTTAGTTCGAAACTGTGCGACGCTTTTTCTCCTTCTTTTCGATGAAATCGATTCCACGGAACGAATTAGCGTGTAGGAATCGCGATTGATTAGACGATACTCTCTTCGTTAGGGACTATTTTTCGGTGAATCGATCAACTTTTTATTCGATGGAATTCTTTTCTCGAAACAGCTGGTCGAGCGAAGAAACGTTTCGTCGAACGGTTAGCTATCTATTAACGATGACGCTTTCCGTTCTGCTAAATGGTATCTCTAATCTTTGTCTACGTGCAACGCTGGCAGCGGATATCACGGCGGGTCGAGTCACCGTACCGGCAAAAATCGCGTAAAATAATCGCGCGTACCCGGCCCAGATCCGGCGCGTCGAATTTATCGATCTGTCGATCTCCGCATAATGAGCTAATCGGATGTTATATTGTTGCCGGCAGTTCCTCCGTTCTTCAAACTACACGATCAACTCGGGAGAGCCGGACGAATTAAGTTGAATCGAGAAAGCTTCGTGCAGAGAGAAGGAGAAGGAGAGAGTAACAGAGACGATCAGTACGGGCGGAAAAGAAGGAACGGAGTTGTTCGAACAGAAAGGGTGAGAAGGAGAGACGATAGGAGTAGGGTGAAACAATGAGAGGAAGTGAAGGTCCAACGAGTGCGGCTTCTTTCCATTCCCGATTGCCATGGAATTTAACCGAAGATATCATCCGTCTCTCCATTCTCTCATCAACGTGTCCGTTAGGTGTACATCCAAGCGAGATATATCTGCCGTACGATGCCCCTCGTGTCGGCCATTATCTCGATCGGCTCGACCTACCCTATGCATCGCGATGCTATTCTAAATTACTCATTTTTTCCTCGAGAGTTGAGTTCTTTTTCTTCATCTGTTCCTTGATCGCTTCGTTGTATCTTCTCCTCTTTCTCTCGATTGAATATTCCCGTGATAGACTTTTATGGCGAGCTGCTTTCGTGGATATGGTCGAAATATCAATTGCGTTTCAAAGTTGACCATTCTTTTTGCATTCACTCGATCGAGTAGCGCGAATAGACTTGTGTCGAGCTACTTTTCTGAATCCAGGATGCGGAAGATTGAATCCGCGTTAAGCGGTCATATCTAGCTGTGATTATCGCTCGAACGCAGCCTGACAGCTACCTCGTTACTCGCCAATCAAAAGAAAATTCCCTATTGGACGAAAGCTAGGTACCTATAGGCGTCTGACGAAATTGCTCACCGCAGTAATCTCGCAGATAAACCAGACACTGGTAATTTGTATAATTTCCTGGAAGACACATGTTGTACGCTTCCCTCGAGCTGTTTCCTCACAGTACCTTTTATACCATTAGAATACAAGTTTCGTTTCTTGCACAACAAATATCAATTTCGTTTCGAAGCCTAACCAAACCACCTTTGAAAACACGAATTCAATCAACTATTGATATCTACCTAACCCTTGGATTGCAAAAGTCGATGCCATCGCATGTCCCCAGCTACTGAATCACCAAGGTGGAATGCAGCAGTGACCGTCAATTATGACGACGTGAATTTTTCTAGAAAAGTCATTCGTCGTCGATCATTCCACGAGACGGTGGTCACGAATTGCGAGACGCATCCGGTACGACTGAATCGGTATCCGCGCTTGCAAATTCTTACGCGTACAACTCTGATATTTACCCAGGGGAACGGTGTAGGGTATAATCAATTTTTTAAAAAAGCCAGCTTTCCCTCGGCGGTGCCGGTGTTTCGCTTACAATGGACTCGCGTGAAATCAAGCGAGTCGAAGGTTTGCGGGAAACATATGGACAGGCAATTAGTACGTGGATCCGCGCCACGACCATGTGTACACTGTGCATCCTGTAGCATCGTTTTGCCGATAATAGCCAGGTAAGTGTCCAACTCACGCATGTTGCACGGCCTATTCGTGCGCGGCTAGCTGCATGCGTGATGCTCGCGTTCAAGGGTGTCAATCCGGACTGCGCGAAACGAACCGCTCTACGAGCGAATAGATAAACCTAGGTACGTCTATTCTTCGGCAAAAAATTTCTGCGGTATTACTGGCAACTCCTTTCTCTCTCGTATTAACATCAAGTGGTACTTACTGTTTTTGAAAAATATACAAAAAAAAAAAAAAGAAAATAAAAAGCGTTTTACATCGTTTGAATATCGCGAGAGCGTAAATAACTGAAACGTGCGACTAAAGATAGCAAGAGGAGAATGAACGGAAAACAAAGCGATCGAAGGAGAGTTGGAGCGATGGCACGGAGCGCGTAAGTGTGCGTAAACGCGCGTAATAGGCGGGGAGGAGCACAGCAGCTGGCGTCAGAGTGACAAGATCTAAAATTAGAGCGCTTGTGTTGCGTGTCGATCGTCGCATGCGCTTATCGTACGCCCCCTTCCGGCTTTACTGTACTTTCATAAGTTCTTTCGATTCTTCGCTCTGTCTCCCATCGTCTCTCCCTTTTCCTCTCCCTTGTTCCTTAACGGTGCATCTCTTTCTCTCTTTCTCCCCGACCCGTGCTCTCGTTGGTGCGTTCGTTTTCTTTTCTCGTCTTTTCCGTTCGAAAACACGGACCCTGTCCGCGAGGTGAAACCGTGAGAAGGAGATCGATCATGGAAGAAACTCCAGGGCAAACCGCGAGCTCGACGATGCTGAATTGTCCGCGGTGACGCGCGAAACCGAGGAATTTAGCCCGCTTGGAAGATGCGCGAGCATATCTTGTCGAACGACACGAGACGGGTTACGACGGTGTTACGTGACGGGTAATCGGACCGCGGTGCACTTGCACGCGCGTGTACGCGTTCGCTCGAAGGTCTCTCGGGAGAGGCTGGAGTCACGAGAGTGTTCAAAGCAGAACGAGTATTATTCGTGGATTCGTCGCGAAAGTTTCTTCCATCTTCAGTCTTCTTTGACGCGGTATAGTCGATTGACCATCTATGTCCTCTGCCCTTTGAAAAATTTAAAACATCCACTCCGTATCGAGTAACTAAATTGATGGCTGTTTCTTGAAATGAATCGTCAGTCCCTTATCTTTTCTTTTTTTCCCTCTTCCCTTCTAGAAGCGACATTTATCCATAAATCTATGAAATATCCGTGCTGGACGAAACCATCTGTTAGGTCGTCAGAGAGTAAGCGTGTATAGGAGAGAAAATTAATGGCAACGGCGCATGTGTCCACCTGTAATTTAACATAAGTACGAGCTCGTGGATCGTTGCAACCGCGACCGTTTGTGCGCGCTGTACAGATAAGTGCAGGCCACCTACTTTATGCAACCGCCCACGTCGTTTCGTACGTTGGGCAAAAAATCCCTTGGAAGATTTAGAAGCGTCTCAAGCGTTTTCCTCTGCCGCCAGGACATAGAAGCACCGTGGAAATTCCTTGTCGTTGTTGTTCGCGCGATTTCCAGTCGACGGTGCTCGTGTGAATGCCTTGCACGTAATTTTCGCGATAAAGTGGCCACCGTTACGCTTCGGATTTATGAAATAGTCAGAGCCGTGCTGAATTTTAAACGCTTCGGTCTGTATAAAATACGCGACCATTTTTCGACTTTTGTCAAACGCAACGTCCATCGCGTACACTCGCGGTGGCTACACCTCTGTCCCCTTGCGAAAGCGGCGTATCATTTTTCTAAGAGCAGCACCGTTTCTTCCAGTAAGTGTGCAATCGGAAGGCAATTTAGAGATGTCTCGATAGACCGTAAATGCTATTCCGTGGGAGCTGAAGAAACGGCGAAATTATAGCTGTGTCTAGCATCGCAGCGACGTGCGATTCGACTCGAGCGTGTGTATAACCGAGGACGGTATATCTTCACGCGTCGATGAGATCCGATGTTAACGACTGCTACGAAAGAAAAAACTGACCGTAGACAAGCACGTCGAGCGACCGAGCGAAGGAAATAGATGCACGCCGTCTACCTATTATCCTTTTATCGGCTAGATCCGTAGACTAATTAAGGATGCACTTATTCCGCCCCTAGCGGAAGTTCTTTCCACTTTCTAAAGGAGTGCAAACAAGAGTAGAAGTTGGTTATCGCGTTTCGATCATATGCTGCACGCTCCATATCGTTTTATTCGATTGCCGCCGCCGCTGCCTCATTGTTTCGTTACTTTCCGCGTTTGCTTCCGCGTCAGGGTGTAGGAGAAAGAAGAAGAGGAGGAAGAGGAAGAGAAGAAAGAGGAGGCGGTGGCGGCTGTATCGACGATCATTGTCTGGCAAAGACAAACGCCGAACGGTCGTTATTTTACCGATTTACGTTATGCAAGAAAGTTCGTCCGGCGTGCGCGAACCTGCGATGTCCCGCTTCCTGTCGGGTGCAGCTGCCGTGAAATCGCGGATCACGGCCGCGGTGTGAAATCGCGGCTGTCCCCTTCAGCCTGCTCCCATTTCGAACGGATTTCAGCCGGCGCTTCGATCCACGATCCACGTGCATGATTTTTACGCGCGCGAGCGCCCCTCGGCTTTCTCGCGGCAGCTTTCTTGGCTTTGATTCAACGAGCAGAAAGCGCGTGATTTTTAACAAAAACGAAAAAAGGAGTCTTTGCATTTATTACAATAGGCTTCAGTTTTTCCTATAGAGTTTGAAATTGTTCGGTGTAATTGAAGTACATAGGAGAACTATAATACAGCCGAACAACTATGCATATGTTTCCTTCCGTATGCAACGAGCATTGAAATAGGTGCTCTATTTATATATAGCTTTATTAGGACTTCGAGTGTGTTCGTATATCTACACCATAATTTTAATGCATTATTATATCGTATATATAATAAGGGAAAAAATATAGAATATGTCAAAAAGTTTGACGGTTCAATTGGATCCCAATAATCGCTTCAAATTGCTTAACTTTACTTGAAAAAATACGAATAATAGCGACACGACGATTCGAACAAGATTTCTTTGCGGCACACGCGGGTCTGTACACGGCGGTGCATCAAACGAGAAATCCTGTTTTTTTTTTTTTTTTTCCGGCCGATCGACGCAATCTCCTCAAAAGTGAACGGGGACCGCGTACGTCAAGGAATGCAGGCAAGCAGTGCAAAAGGGCGGTACATCTGCGCCGACCAGCGAAAAGACGGGCGCGTGCATTAAGCGGCGTGCAGGTTGGTCGTGCACCGGGTTAAAAGGAGGGTGCATATCGCGAGATAGGATCGGACGCGGTAGCCGCGCACGACCGGCTGGCCGAGATAAACATCGAGCCAAACGAAGTTGGCCAACCCCTTTCGGCTGACTTTTCAGCCACCTTGCAGCGATTCAGATATCGCGACCGATCTATCTCTCCCTCGCATTTCGGCCCACTTTATATTGTATACATACTATATGTGAACGGGGCTCAACGATATATCGCCATCTGTGGCTCATTAGCTTAAGCGGTACAAACCGAGTAGCGTGGTCTCTCGCCTTGCATCGTTGCGTCTTACCGCCCGGGCCCTCTCGAGTCCGTTCGACTTCGCTCGCCTCGCCTATCACCAACCGCTTAACGGCCATTATACGGATTATTACCTTACTTCTCGAGTGGAAAACCGCCAACTGACGCTGTCCTGAATCCTGGAACGAACGAGGAAACAACTTTTTTACGGTGTTTCGGCTTCTAGTTGGTCGTCGCCTTCCACACCGCCGATCCATGGTTAATTCAGGTAACTGTCGAACCATCGATGCCTCCCGGCGAACCTTCCAGCTATTCGTTAAACCTTAACGCGTGGAAACTACGTCCAGTTGGACGCGACGTCGATCTAAATAATTGATTAAATTTTCGTCACTTCGAGGGAAGGCAAAATTTATTTTTCAAATTTGTTGCTCATGCGCAACAACAGCTACCGTTACAAGCTGCACCGTTTGCAAACTCGAACGAGATACTTACGGTGCTCTTGCACAGTTACACGATCATCCAAGTCTTAAGCTGCCTTGATATTTGTCATACGGATTATAACAGGATAACGAGACGCTGACGCAAACGACGACCGCGAGGTGCACGCGTTCGGAATTACAAAACTTAAACACCGCTCTGACGTTCTAATAGCCCGACGACCATAATGCGTGCGAATCTTGTTACTGATGCGCGCGCATCTTAATCAGTTTCGTCGTGTCTGTGATGCGTGAGTATCTCGTTTCGTCGACTCATCCGTGCGACTCGGATTAATACTCCAACGAACTTTCTCCCGAGAATTCTGCCAACGTTTTGCAATTTCTCTGGCCTTCTCGGTTGCTCGGAGAACGTAAAAAGAAACGTTCGTAGGTTATACCGCCGCGAAATTTTTCACCGATTGTGAGATGCGTCATTACCCGAGCTTGACTTTAGCAAACCGGAAGCATGGCCATGCGTCAAATGCGTCAAATGCGTCAAATGCGTCAAATCAGGAAACTTGGAAACATTCTTTCAACGTACTTATAATTCTATCTACTGTAGATATATTTTAACGACTGTAGATAGAAGTATTCGATATTTAAATATCAGCGAGGCAACCTTTCCTCGTTGAAACGTATGCTTGCAATTTTGAACAATAACGCCATTCCCTTCCAGATGGCGTTTCATCCAGTCGTCAGTTGAGCCGATTCAAAAGACACGAAGCGACGCAGCAACAATTTGTTGCTGAGAATTTCGTTGGAATCGAAGGAAATTGTGCGTGCCAGCCGAAAATGCGGTCTTCGGACGAGCTGAATTTGACGACGACTGCCGCGGATGGTCGCCACCCACGCTGGCAGGAACACAAACGAACAGGTAGGTAATACATGGTGTACGGTGGCACGACAATGGTCGCGCCGTTGTCACAATGACAAGAAGGGAACCGGTATTGAAAGGCAAATGAGAGGCAGCGTTGCTCTTCCTTGGCTTTTAGTTCGTCATCTTCTTTCTGTCGCGCACCCACATCCGCTGCCTTTCAAGTAGCACCCCAAAACACACCTTACGCAAATTAATGTCGCATGCTAACAGGATCCCGGCTCGAATGACCGGGACAACGAAGCGCCTAAGGACAAGTCGGCTCGTCATCGTCTTTAATAATGATTCATCGCCATACTGCGCGACTAATTGTTTACCGGTCGTTCACAAGCAGCTTCTTCACCGTGAACGCTTCTTCTGTCGTCGATACGGCCACGCATGCATATGTATTCTCACGTGGCTTTCTCTTTTGTTTTCTTTCTGTTCAACTGCTATTTTACGGCTCGTTTTCTTGTTCGATTCGGTTCCCCGGTTTCCTGCTTGCCATTCGTTTTCCTTCTGTCCACGGTGCCCGTTATTTCCTGGCCCGATTCTTAACGCCACGAAACCTTTCCTGAGATCTAGACGAAATTTCTAAATACGAGCTCATGGATTCATCGAGCTTTCACGGTTCGTCCGTTGTAATCACTTGTATGCATTCGTTAACGTTTCTTTTGTACGCTCTTCATAACGTAAACATTATTTCTTTAGGTTAGTACTATGGCTTGTAATATTCAATCGGTTAGTTTTCAATCGTAGTGCAATAGAATACTCTACGGAGGAACTACATTGCCGGCGATGCTGTCTTGCTTCGCCATCTGTCGTTAGGCACTGGACTTACTTAAACAACGAACAAACTTTTCATTAATAAGATTGTTTTGTACCGAGGTTAATATGCATTTTTAAAAAAGCACAGAACCAAGTGCATTCCTGTGTGTAAACAATTTAAAATTGCATCTAGTTTTATTGGATTATCGGCTTGTAGCTTTTACCGCGTACAGAACTCTGCATGTTTTTTCGTACCTTCACCTGTCGGAGTTTATCCACGGTAGTTACATACGTTGATAAGTGCGTGTGTCCAACTCACCTGTACCACGGTCGAGGAGCAGGAACTGACCAGACTGTAAGCACAGACGAGGTGCAGGATAGACCTGACATTATGGGGACTTTGTGCCACATCCTCTGAAATACTAATCGTGTAAAAAAATGAGACATTTTGTTATGCCTCCTACGATTTAGAGTATTGGGTTTAGGAATTACACAATTTATGTATACAATTCAATCACCGTAATTGGTAAAGCAAACAGATGTGAAAGGATCCTTTTTTATTACGTTCTTATACAGGATGTCCGCGATAACCGTGGACAGTCCTTTATTTCCTAACGTATTCTTCGGATCACATAATAGTGCTTCTCAATATAAATTCATCACCCCTTCATATGTATGACCGAATGAATTATACCCTGCAGGTATAGATTTTATAAATATTTTTTCCTCGCGATACTTAATTATTTGTGATTTTTGCGAACGATATTTTGCCTAAATTTGGGTATCTATCTGAATTTGGAGTTGGATGTTAGGTCTATTCTGTAAAAGAAGCATTGGTAAGAAGAAGCAAACCATTTGTGTAAATGGATGTTTGTCTATAGCAACATTTGACTCTGAAACGGGACTCCAGATTGGCCAGATTTCAGGAATTCGGGCCACAAAATTCCATTCGACGAGTTGTCTATTCTTATAATTTGTCTGCGTCTCTACGATTCTATTTTTATCTGTAGTTGAAAGTTAATTTTTTTTTTTTCTTTTCCATTATTACTACATCTTTACGATAAGTTATATTGATATCTTAAAATTGTATACCTCTTAAATGGGTTAAAAATATAATAAAAAAAAAAAAGGACTTGTAATATGCAGTGAAGGCATAAGCGTTTCGAAACAAAATCCTGAAGGAATATTACATCTAGATAACTTTTATTAACCAATATAATCGTATATCGTTACAAATGACGGCGGCACAATGTCGTGCCGCCCCAACGGATTACAATGAAACGGCGTGTTAACGTTATACAATCAAAATGGGAATCGATGAATGAGCGAATTTACGAGTGTTTACGGTCGTATCGTCGCTACTCGACTTCAAAGAACTGCATACACGACAACATGTAATTTGTAGAAGTTTTATCCTTGTCCTACGTGTTGAAACGTTATCTTAATCCCATTGTTTTGCGTGAAACCTTCCGATCGCCACCTCTTCAATTACCGTATCTATTTGACAGAGTGGTGAGTATGTCGGTTGTGCGCGCGTATTGTGTATGTGTACAAACTGTAATTATGCTTCGAAGACATCAAAAACTCACTACGTAACGTTAAATGACGACCCGTCGCGAATTTGCTTTCCATTCTCATTCTCGCGGTTCCTGTCTTCATCGTCATTGGAAATGATTGCGATCGAGCGCCACGTTCGCGTGATCGAGCCAACTCAATCGTCATTCTAATTATCCTTTCCAAGATTTTCTCGATAATTCTGTTCTTAATTTTGCAACGTGATCGATCCGGGATACGTTACAGCTCTCGAATCGATGATTCGCGGATTCTCCGCGAGTTTCGTCGGTATCAAGCAAATCCGCGACTAATTGGTTAGGCTTACGGCTACTATCGAAATACTGATGTACATATACAAGAACCATGATTCTCCTGTTATCTAGAACACGGGCAGAGTATACAAAGACGTTGTTTGCCGAATAAAAACGTGTCGCACGGGCATCGTTGCTCTATCACTCAGGCACACACTCTGCACGCACTCGCACACGCACCTCCGATAAACATTGGAAGGGTATATTGGCTTCATATATCTTCAATTGTTCTCCATTTTTGCTTGGAAATCATCGGGCTATTTTTGGTTCCCTCTTTGTATTTGCGCGTATTTCGTCCTCCTGCTCGCTTGCATTCGTCTCTTTCCTTTCCTCATTTTTTTTCTATAACCATCTTTGATTTTTGTTGGTCCTGTATGGCAGTGCCTCGTTAACTATGGTTTGTTTTTTCTTCTTTTTTCATTTTTATTTTTAACGTCGCGGTGATTTCTTCTCGTGTTATCGTCCATCTGGACTCGCATTCTCTTCCTACTTCTCATCTGGTACTCGATTCGAGCGGAGGATAAATCAAACGAACGCTTGCTTCTTCGCCTTTTGATGTTTGTTAAAATCCGAGGCGCGGTCATACGATAACTGTTTTGATTCGCGGGTTCGCGGCTGAAACGAGGGAATCGGGGCCTAGGGGGTGCTAATTATCTTGGTATTGACACACGCTGTCGAATAACGATCAATGGATCGTGAAAATAATCGACGGCGAAACTAACGAGACTTATTTCAACTTCAAAGGAGAAATTTGACGGGGTTGAGTATTAATTTAAGGGAAACAGTTGCACCCCCTTTCGATCGAAAGTGCCTCGAGAATAGAACTCGTAACACAATTGCTTTTCGTTTCACAGACACTCTGTTGAATAATAATAATTTACTGTTCATCGTTATTTACATATTCGCACGCAACATTCTCCACTCGCAGTCGCGCGCATCAAAGTCAATAAAAGATCTCCATAATCGTATTTATATATATATATCTATCTATATATATATATAATATATTTTTTAATTTTTTTTTTTTTTTATATTTATATCGTGTTACTTTTTAATAATGTCGTCTCGGATTACAATTATGTATAGTTAATCTTTATGTATAATTAGTTTCATAACTTCGTCCCTCTCGTTTCCTGTCCCATCCCCTCTCCCTTTTTTATTCCTTTCTCTTTCACCTATACACACATATGCCTAAGAATTAAAATATTTAGACTTGGATAGCTAGGTATGTACTTGGGTCGGGGGAAAACTTCACGTTGGAGAGGGGTTGGATTATTTTCTTTCTGAGTTTCACGGGATCCGTGGAGGGATTTTCAGTGTGTGACCTCTATATAAACACATGTGTTGTTTCTGGTTTGCTTGATCAACGATCTACGATGTACGATATCCATAGTGAAGTAAATGCGAAAAGGTCGACCTATCTCTGTCCACCTCTTTCGGCTCTCGAAGTATCTTTATACGCTAATCGACAATGGTAATTAATAATAATCCTCCATGAGTGGTACGTGTGACTTGTATGTGTTTATGTGTGAAATTCACTACCAGAGTACCAACTATAATTTTGTCATCATATTATAATCTTCTCTTACTCGTCATTCTTAAAACGCCGTCTACGATATTTCGTTACTCTTAATTTCTCTTTGTCTCGCGACAAAATCTACGTACGTGGTTCGTCATTGTCTCCTCTCCGTCGTGGCGCGAACATCCCTGAGGCTGTCTCGGATGTTCAAGCTTCACGTCAAACGGAAAAAAAAAAGAAATGAAAACGAAGAGAAAAGAAAAAAATACGCTCTACTCTTTATACACAGTTCTTCTTTCTCTCTTTCTTTTCTCTTTCGCCATCGTCGTCGCTTTCCTTGTCCCTCCTTCTGCCCTCATTTTCTCGTTTATACATGTAGGTACGCCATTCGTTTGCGACTCGCATATTTCGATGTCGTCGGAAACGCCCTTCGGAGCGCGAACGTCGAAACGGTGCCTCAATAAAAGATTCTAAAAGTTAGAAACAATTTTGTACTTTGCAGCACGCAACGAGAAAGAACGTTGGAATTGTTTTGGCGCGTCTTTTATTTTTCGGTCTTTTCGCCGGTTTCTCGGCAAACCGGTGGACAGGTTTTCGCCCTTCTCGCGAGAACAAAAGAGACGATTCGCGAGATCAAAGAGTATCGTATCGGCTTGCCAGAACGCGGCACAACGAAGTTACCCTGTTCCTGCATCGAGCCTCGACTCTCGTCCCATCTTTAAAATTACCCTCTGCTTTGCTTTTATTCGCGAAAAAGAGATCATACTGCTATTCACCTAAAACTATCGCGTGCCATGCTAACGAAGAATGTATTTGCTCGATAATATGAGATGCTAAGAGAATTTCTTAAGATCGTTCCACTCTTCGTTTTATTCTGGAATGTCTGATTGTTGATGACGAGTTTCTACGGAACAATATTCTATGGACTTGGTACACGGTGGTCCAACGATCGAAGTAACGTCGTTTGAGCAAATTTGAGTTTGTAGTTTAATCTCTTTGGAATCGGTTCCGAAATGTCGAAGAGCGAATCGATCTCTAAGACGCTCTCGATGCACGATGGGGCGAAGAAGGTACATATATAATATATAAAAGTAGAAAATTTGACGGCAGTATATAGAGATCGTAAAAGGTGGAAACGTGGTGAAAAGGAAATGGGCCCTATTTCGTGAAATGGTATTGCACGTACACCGTGTTTGTTTACTTTTCCCTATGGTTTTTGTGCTTTATCGTGAATATAATTGTTTAATTATCTGCTTCGTCTCTATTCGAAATTTTATTTTCTCGGCGGTCATCGATCGACCTGTATCCTCCTTTCCATCGATCCGTGCTCATCCGTCGGATTTTACCGATCAAGAAAGCAAGGTCCAAGCTGCTTTAAGCTAAGAGAACCGAGGATAAAATATATAATTCGCGTAAAAATATAAAACGATGCCTCGCGATCCTCCGTAGCGACTTCGCTGTATCCTCGCGAAGCCTCGACCTCGAGGACCCAGCATCGACACCTGCGTCAATTCACTGTGACCCTCGATTTTGAGATCGTCGATCGAGTTCTCCGTTCTTGCGCCTCGATGAGGATCATAAAAGCAACGTCTTCGTTGCCGCTCCTATTCCACGCTCGATCCTGAACCGTGTCTCAGCCGTCTTTGTCAAGACTTTAAAAGAGACCGCAAGTTGTCCCGATTTCTTCAGCGATTCACGAACGCCCCCAAGATATGTCCAATTATCGGTCAGCTTCGATCTACCCGACTCGTCGAAACCTCGAAGCCGCTCTTACCTGCTGGTATCCATCCCTTCGTCCGAGTCCTCGACGGAGACTCGAGATTGATTCGAGTGACAAAAAGGTCGATCGAAACCTCGAGATCGACTGTGCAGCCAGGAATGTTCGAGTCGTCGAGAGGTGATCTCGGCCTCGTCATTCTCAGTTCTCCAATCTTTCTCTCTCTCTCTCTCTCTTTCTCTCTTTCTCGATTCTCCCTGCGAACGACGATCACTCCGGGCTGTTGATCCCGACGAATAGCATTTTCGTCTAGTCGAGACGCGCCTTGTAGCTGGTCTTCCATATCTCAGCAAACGTGACCGCGCTGTGGAACCTGTGGAAAATGCAGAGCGGCAGGGTGACCCTCTGCACGATGGCCCAGGCAAGGAATCCGTAGAAATCGAGCTGCACCGGGTTCGCCATCACTTTCTGCGACTCGAACGTGTAGATCACCCACATGGTCAGATTGCAAATCAACAGGAAAGTGACTACCTGTCGACCAGGCTTGCTACGGTCGTGTTCCGGCAGGTGGACCCTTCTGCGGGACACATCCGCGATGAACAGCATTTGAAGGATCACCTGAGCGACCGACAGAAGACCGGTCAGCATTACCAGAAGATTTGGCTCGTGTGTAAACGCTGCAAGAGAGCCGGCGATTACGCTGAACACCGCGTAGACGAAGAGTCCGAAGCCGGAGACGCGTAGCAAAATGTCGTTCAGATCGCTCTGTTCCTCGGCTTTGAACTTCAAGCTTTGCACCCGTATGAATCCGACGATTATAGCGATGATCGAGAGGATCATTAGCACGCAATCGGACACGTCTGCCAGATAAATAGCGATGAGACCAAAGTCTGGATGGTGGATCAGCACGAAGAAGAGGATGAGGCAGATCAGCGAGCCAACCAGCAGTAGCAGGCCGAAGAACAGTCCTTTGCTCGCTCCTACACAGTCCACCCTTGTATGACCTATTTTTGCGTTGAGAGATGCTTTTAGTCTCGCCTCGAGCGTTACTTTAAGCAGTCTTGTGGCCGGTTATTTTGAAAGCGCTAAAAATCTAGCCAAGGTCGTTTGAAGGTCAAACCTTCGAGAACAATTATACGAATTTTTACGATCGAGTCACGAATTGCGCAAGTAAATGGAAGCTCAAGTTGACCTTGACTGTTCAGAATTACATCGAAAGCTATAAAAATAAAACGATTACCTGCATGAGCCAAAGCGACAGCTCTTCGCGATAGCATGGCCTCGAGGCGGCGCTCCAGATCGGCCTCCACTTGGTGCGGCCAACGAGGATGTCGTCCGATGTGCTTCCACATCACGTAAATCACAGCGGCGCCGATCAAACTGTATTCGATGATGAACGGGAACAGATACGGTTCAGCGTCCTGTACGATGGTACCCATAATGTTGACACGGCCACAGGAATTGTATACGATCTCCTCGTCCGTTAACGCCTCCGCGTAGACTCCGAAATTCGGGCTCCAATATTCGCTGGTGTTTGTTTGGTTGCTTACGTCGAAGATTTGGTGTATCTGTTTTATAACAAGAATATCGTTTGTTAAATTATATCTTTTGAACGACGAGCGGAATATATTCTAAATATCTTTACCTCCTCTTTGTTTTCCGCCCGAGGAACGTAAAAGAAGTCCATGAGAGAGAACGAGGAGGTGGTCGATGGGGTGGTAGTGGTAGTAGTGGTGGAAACGGTTGTAGTGGTAGTGGTCGGATTGGTCCTTCCGTCGGTAGTAGTTTTTGGGGTAAGTGTAGTTAGGAGAGTGGACAGGGTGTTGACGGCGGTGGTAGTCAAATTAGGCAGGGGTGCAGAGGTGGAGGTGGTCGTTGACGTAGGAGGGTTCCAGCCAGCGGTAGTGGTCGTTGTCGGTGTCGTGACAGCCCTAGCGATCGCCCTTGACGTCGTTCTCATCACTCGACCCAACGAAGCAGCGGTCGTGCTTGCGACCGACGAAGTAACGGTCGACGACCTCGTGGCGGTTAATGGCTCCTCGCGCAAGAGAGCCACGTCTCGAGGCGCCGTTCCCAATATGGCGCCCGCGTTTCGCATCGAGTGCTGTTTGATGCTCTCTAGATATGTTTGATCATGATATTAGTGAAATTTTTAGAAATGTTTATCGCTCGATATGATTGCCATCGAATAATGGATTTACCAAGAATGCCCGCCTCGAATTGACCCATTTTTTGATGATGCTTCGTGATCTCCTTGATGCTTTCCAATACGAGAGTTCGGATCCATACGCAAAGATTCGTGGCCACCACATGCATCAGCCCGAAACGAGCGATCACTTTGAAGCGATGAATATTGAGCTGGGAAAACAGATAGTCAATCTCCTATTCGGAAGTCATAAACAAGCATAACGGTTATTTCCTGGGACGCTCGTCTACCTACCCTCGAGTTCATGAATATGAAGTACATCTGCATGAACGTGAAAATCATTTGCAGAACCGGGTTCACACCTTGGAGAATCTGGTAGCACGGTGACGTGGGTGGCACCTCGAAGAAGGTGCCGAACTCTAAACCGTTGTAGACCATCGTACCCAAACCGAAAGCTGCGAAAACAGGTAGCAGTTGTTCAGAATTCCATTTTCAAATAACGCTCTTCTTTTCAATTTCAATTTTTGAATTTGAAATCTAATGTTTTTCACCGATTGCTCCAATTCTGAGGAAAAAACTTCCATGACTTTGGTCGTTCTGTGAGGTTTTTCGCTTCCGTAGAGCTCGGGTGGCCACACCAGCTTCAACGTCAACGGCATCCTAAATCAGATTTTTCCTTCTCAGATACTTGTCATCGTTAATTTTAGCCGGCTCTAAACGGCTGTCGAATTATTAAATTACTTCACCCGAATTAATTTCATAATTGTCGTCACGACACCAAAAAGAACAGCACACTTTAACGAGCATGAAACTGCCGCGTTTCAATTTAGAAGTGGATTCACGTGATAATGAATGGGGGAAGCGTAGCACGTGTCTTACAGTAGATAATCGATGACGATGGATAACCCGTTTACGTCAGCAATAGAAGCGTCTCTTTTAAAATTGCGCCATCGGTTCGGTATTCGTTCTACCGAATCGAAATATACTGTACGATGTAGTTTTGTCTTAACCAACAAAAGCAGTCGACACTAACAAAACTAGGTAATGATCGATGACTAATTTCCAATGTTTCTAGCTACTACTACGAATGTTCTTGCATGGTTCAAGCGTCTATTTTATCGTTACCGTCGTAACTTGAAACGTCGCGTTAAAGAATTGTAAAAGTCGTCGAATCTAACCTGGTATTCCTTTTTAGTTTTCGATGATTTCTGTTCCTTCTCTTTCTTATCTTTTTTCTTGTTCTTCTCCTTTGGCTCCTTGGGCGGTTTCGGTGGTCTCGGAGGCGGCGGCGGCGTGTCGCTGCCCCTCGAACAGCAGGCGCTTTCTTGCAGCAGGAAGCAGAACACATACAACAGGAATAAGATGCTAACACCGTAGAGATACGTGAAGAAGCCCTCGTAATAGTAGAGCGGCAGTTTGTGCGTGACCACTTCGCTTATCACGTAAGCGATGCACACCACCACTAGTAGATTCGCGTAGATGAAGCTCATGATAATGAACAGCGATGTCCTGCAAGAAAAAAAAGAACGGAAACACGTGCGAATATGTTCAGTAACGCTAACTATTCACGATCTCGAAATCGTTGAATCTCTTCAACGGTAAAGATTGCTATTTCTCAAGTCTCACCGTGTCTTTTGGACTATCTGTACTCTACTACCGTGTCTTGGCGCACCCCCGACTCTATTCGAGTTGTTGTTCTCCAGACACGGCACAATTTCCACCTCCATAGTGAGCTTTTTGCAGGTAACCTCACGTTTACGAAGCTCGTTCCTGACAACCCTTTTCTATTTCAACGCCACGAATATTCTAAGCGAGCCAACGTCAAACTGTATTTAGACGCGCACATCAGACCGCGTCAAGCGTGGATTATTTTCTAGCGTCGACTACCGTGCTGGACATCGACGTAAATTTTCCGGTATGCTATTTTCGTTGTCGAACAACCTTTCGACTGCGATCACCGAACTCGTTGATTATCCCAGTCTAACCCGCAAATATTCTTCTTCTTCTCTCTTCAACAGTTTATTAGCTAATTTTAATCGTACACTCGCAGAGATTTCGTGTAATTATCTTTCCTCTCTCGATTGCCGAGGTCGTTCACGCCCGGTCGTTCGCGCAATTCCTGAAGCACAGTGATTCGAAACTTTTCGCGCGTCGAGACGTTCACCGAGGCCTCGTACCCCTCGAACTCTTGCACTTCTGCACTGTTCGTCAGCTACGACGTTTTTTTTTTCTCATTAAAGGTTAGGTCGCGAAATCGATAATATGCGTACGCGAAGGGGAGAGACGCGTTGTCAGCTGATCTCGTTGGAAATTAATCACCCGCGAAATCGGATCCTTCCTTTAGCCTACTTGAGCGAAGGCGATGCAGGCGTACGCGTAACGAAGAAAATAATAGCAGCAATAGTTAAAACAAAAAAAGGGCAAAAATTGATTCGAGAGAAGCGGAGCGTTAACGGTGCGATTGCACCGCGTCGCGACGTCTGTGCGGAAATATCAGGGGCTCAGCAACGTATGGTGCATCTTCGTCAAGAAGGGCTTAACCACCCTTTGTCACGCTGGCATTTCAGGGGTTGGGGCGCAGACTTTATTGTGTTCCGCACGAGCCTGTACACTCGTGTCAGGCATTTTTTGCTCTTCGATGATTATCACGATGCCGGATAAAGGATCGCGATATTTAGCAACACACTGAGAAACCAAATTTACATCCCACTTTTATTTTTTTCCGACCGTAACTACTTGATATTTCCTCGATGCTCATCGTTTATCCGAGCGAATTTTTTTTTTTTTTAATAATATCGAGGTCACCGTGTTACGTAACTAGTATACCATTCGGAAACAATATTAGAAGCTCGGTTTTTTTCTACTCTATAAACAAGTCGTCGTAAAGCGTGAAAAAAGTTTTAACATAGCTAAGGACAGTTTCGGTGCTTTTCCTTGCAAATCGTGACTGCGCTCAGGGCAATTTTTTCCCGCTTTTAACGTCGCTTCAAATTATCGCGAAAATNGCTACTCTATAAACAAGTCCTCGTAAAGCGTGAAAAAAGTTTTAACATAGCTAAGGACAGTTTCGGTGCTTTCCCTTGCAAATCGTGACTGCGCTCGGGGCAATTTTTTCCCGCTTTTAACGTCGCTTCAAATTATCGCGAAAATTTCGCAAACTTTCCTGACGGAACCTATATTCTCTTGTCACCAGCAAGTTGACAAGGGGTGGGATAGGTGGCACCTCGAGGGATAAAAATTTTCCGAAGTTTTCGCAGCGATGAGAGACAAAAAATGGCTGGTCGCGTGTTTCGCGGTACGGCCTTTTTTTTTTGTTGCTTCTGAAGGAGAAAAGCGACGAGAAGTGGTAACAGCGGTGGATAGCACAGACTCTGAGCGAACCAGGTTGCCGCACGGTCGATATTTCGAAGTACCTACCTTACTTTCAGCCGCTGGTCGTTCTCTCTATACCTCACCCTCTCGACTCACCCTCGCCTCATTTGTGTGCTCTCGACGAATTTCGCTCTCCCCTTCGCGTTCAATCACGGCCGTATTCTTTTCCAGCAGCCGTTTATATCTACGCAGGATCGTTTTCGCGTTTTCCGATCAAGTCCACTGTTCGATCATTAAATTTAACGTCTTTTTCGATTCTGCTCCATGAAATGCTCGGTTCACTGTGTTTTCTTTTCTCTCTCCCTTTTTTTTTTTTTTTTTTTTTAACGAAGGTATGTTAATTTTGGTGTTATTTTAACGACGGACGATTTTAGCTTGCGTTGCGTTTCTCACTGTCGTTGATTTACGAGAACGTTTTAGTGTGTTCCTTTTGGTTGTGAGTCGTTACAGATTGTTCTGCGAACTGTTTCGTGTTAGTCGTATTGTCGGCGCGGAGGTATGTGCAATCACGTCCACGGGGTCCGTAATACTGTCTTGTCTCAGCGTCTAGACCAACGAAGCTTCGCTTTCAACGCGTGTTAATGCAATTGCGACTGCGACTGTGTAATTCGAGAAGGTATTGCTCGGCAGTGCTGCGTGTATACATCGCTGTATCACTGTCATACTTTACCACTCGATCCATGTTAATAAATTATAAATCCCGGCGAAACTAGTTCGTGTCGTTATCGGTCGATCGATGTTTATTCCTAGTACGATTTTTCTCTCTTGCCTTCCTTCGCCTCGTTGTTCCTTTAATATAGGGAAAAGAAAATTAATATATATCGATCTTCTTAACTTTATTTATTCTCTTTTTTATTTTTTTATTTTTTTTAATATGTCGTACTCGTTAAGAAAATATTATTCTTCGTCGAACAGACAATAATTCTTTCGTTCTCCCTTTTGACGATTCTCTGATCGTGCAATTATAAGAGGAACACGCAACTGAGCGCTATCAGAGGTTCGAAGAGCAAACCGTCGACGGTCTCTCGCTTCCCGTTTCACGCTCGACACGCGTACATCAATTTCCATGAAAAATAGGTGTCGTCGCGTTCCAGGGTTAATGCTCGACGGCCTGTCTCACCTCTCCCCCTGGGTTGGCTCGATATATCGAAGATAAACCACACACACAACCGTCCCTCCTCGAAACACGTTCGCGCTCTACTTCCTCGATTCTTTCTCGAGAATGATTTCCATTCGTTCGTGGCCGCAACTTCGGTCGGTTAGTTACTTTTTTCAGCCTGGGGTAGTAGGTGGTGTACGTGCGCGAGTGCATAACTCGGGTTCGCGTATAATGCACACTAGACGCAAGACGCTTCATAGGCAGCAGCGCGACAGCTAACGAAGTGCGTCGTAAATAGACACGCAGACGAAACCTTCCACCTCTTGCCGCCATTTCGAGTCGAACGTACGGAGAGTCCCGCAATAAATGGCACCACCGAGGCGAACGTGATTATACGCGAACAAAGCGTTCCTCAGACATGGAATCATTTTTTTAGTAATTCTTTTTTTTCTATTAAATAAAAATATGAATCACTTATAGCTTTTCTTGAAAATATGATTACCAACATGGGCGTTAGTTGCTTGCATTGTGAAATTTACCGAACATGCATAATCCGTGCTCGGTATTCTTCTCTCGTTGCGTCCATTGAAACGTCCACACATTCATTGGATCTGTCGTCATCTCTTGTCTTTCTCGACTTGTCTTTAATCGTGGGCGTGCACGCTTTGAAAAGTATGACACCATGGGATACGTGTAATTTATTTCACAGAAAGAACGGGCTCGGATCGGTCACGACTGGAAATCGTTACGCGCGTGTGCCTAGGCGTTCCCGAACGGAAGCCGTGCAACAGAGAGCCGATGTTCCGGGATCGAGTGTACGCGTTGGATGTTCGCGTTTCCGGATTTTGCTCTTCGCCGTAGACACACATCTCGACGTCGCGTGACGTTCGGCCCAGTATTCGCCTATGCGGTATCGGAATTCTAGAACGGATATCTAGTCGAACGTCTCGTCGGAATAACGATGCTTCCCTACATTTCTCGTATAAGCTCGGAACAAGAAGTATCGAGAAATTGTGCGCGTGTTCGATTGGAGAATTTCTAATAGCGACGACCTAATTACCTTACGTTCCGTTGTTTATTCTTCTATTCAAATATTTATTTTTAATATAAAGGGTAATTAAAATGAACGCCACGGCGTAACGAACAATTGAAAAGCCCCGGTCGTCAGAATCTTCAGTTGTTCAACTGGTGCTCCTAAATAATTACCATTTGTTAGCGCGCAGATTACGGTAGTTCCGGTCAAGTGGATTCTTGACCCAGTTCCGTTTCCCCGGCGTAATTGTGCCGCGGAAAAGCGTAACGTTCAGCTAATCACTCGTTAAAACGCTCCGACGACGAGTGTTCATGCTTTGGCCGATTTCTAATGGCGCAAATCGCACGGCGATTAAACAAAAAGCGAGCCAACTAAAAGGACGCGTCGAGCGTAGCGTTGCATTCACTACGGGACAAGTAGTGCCGTGAAAAGGAAAAAAAGAAACATAAAGGAAAGAACGTCCCAGTTTCTCGGATGATTTTCTCTACGTCTACGGACGGTCTTACTTTTTCGCTGGGGTTGAGCGCACGTTCTTCAGTTCCATCTCTTTGTTCGCCGCGTTGTTCTTCTCGGCGTTGTCCTGCGCGTTCGGTGACGAGTTTTGTGGATTCAAAGGTCTGGTCACCGGAAGCGTTGCCGTGTTGTCCGCCGCGGCTGCCTCCACTTCCACTGTGGCGACCTTGCAATCACCACCACCCACCATCGTGGATTCCTTCTCCCTTCACAATGGACCCTAACGATCGGTAAAAGACACGACTGGATCTCACCGGAAATATACCACGATTTCCTATCGAGATCCAAACTCGAACTCTGAACTGAACGTCGACTATGTTACGGTCGCCATTTTGGCGAACACCTAGCACAACCTTTCAAGTTTCCACAAAATTTTGAACAATATATTCCTTACTATTGCGATTCTGTCACACTTGTTCTCTGTTTCGAGAACGATTAATACCGAGAAGAATTTTCACGAATCGACCGGATAGAGGGTTGATAGGATCGCGACGCGCAAGAGAGTCGAGTCGGAACTTGGGTTCGTAGGCACCATTTCCGAAAAGGAGGGCAGCAGGTGCGAGTCAAAAACTCTCTCCCCAAATTGTTGCTGTCTGTTTATTCGATTTCGCGGATCACGCCTGCGCGCTTGTTCCTCGGAGTTTTTGCCAGCGAGTACCGCGTTCTAAGCGCATCATTTCCTGCGCGTCGTCGCGCGCCTCGAAGAATGATCAGATGCATGATATCGTTCGATCTCTAATAAAATTTTCGTAGGAGAAAATTGACGGAAAGAAAAACGAACCTGTACGAAGGTTGGATGACTTTCTTCGAAGGACTTCGATATTTTCCTGGCAAAAATTTTATCGCTAGAGGATACCTCGTGCTCTTTTCGTATCCCTTCTCCCAAGAAGAAGTTTCTCGAGCTACGGTCGATTGGTTTTGTCTCGACAGAGAAGAACAAAGGTCCGACGAGATTTTGGGGCTAGAATTCAGGCGGGACCGTGTAGCCGCTATCGAACGCGAGGAAACAAAGGAAGAGGGAGCGTGGAAGAAAGGTAAAGGGAGAGAGAGGAGCGTGGCAAAAGGGCGATAGATGGAAACGAGCAGAGTTAGGAAAGAACGATGTCGGGAGGAACGAAGCCGGTCCACCCCAAAGGTTTTCTCTCTCTCTGATCCCGCGCACTTGGTCGAACGAGCTAATGGAAAATCCTGTACACACGACCGAACCTGAACCTGGGAGGATCGAGCACTCTCGCTCCGATGACTGATGACGAGCACGGCGACGGGCGACGGGCGACGGCCGATTGGCGATCGGTGACGGGTAACGCGCGGCTACGATCACCAACCGGGTGCAATGCACACACTTCGACGAACGTCTACGTACCAACCGACGAACCAACGAACGAGAGTACGAACAAACTATCCAGCCACCGAGTGCACGACCAAGAAAGCTCACCTGCTGGAGAGGTGGTTGGCTAAAGGTTCTCGCGGTGACTGCACCCAGGGTTCGGTGGAAAAGGGTGTGAAGCGGAGAGACGGAGAAGGGATGGAGGACGGAAGATCGGCGAGCGAAAGAGGAAGTTGATGCTGATAGGAGAGAGGGAAAGGGAAGAGGGTTAGATAGATACGGAGAACGGGGGATAGAGAGAGGGAGATAGAGAGAGATAGATCGAGAACGTGTAGGTCGCACGGAAGGTAGAATCGGGAAAGGGAGAGACAAAGAGAGAGAGAGAGAGAAAGAGAAAGAGAAAGAGAGAGAGAGGGAGGGAGAGGTAGAAACTGAAAGGGAGCCTACCTTACGGTAGCGGGCGTAAGCACAAGCTACGAGGATTAATCCGAGAGGAACGGGAGCGAAACGAGAGTTGGACGGACGGACAGCAGCCGAGCGAGATGGACTATGTTATCAGAGCACGATGAAATGGGGGTAGAATCACGATCGCCGCCCCCAGCATCCCGGAGACTGAGGCTGGCCGGGAGGTCTCTTCCCGGGCAGCGGCAGCTTCTTGCACAAGCGCACTGCGATCCGCGGCTTTCACTGTATATCGCTCTTTTTGTCTATCCCTTTCCCGCTTTCGGCCCCCCTTTTTCTCTCTGATATCCTGCATCTCTTTCTCGCGACCTTTCCTCGCAGATTCTCTCGTCTTTTTCACCCTTTACCATCGTTCCGTCCTTCTTCGATAGATTCTATTCCCTCCACCCTTTGACTGTGGTCTCGTACTCGTACGCACAGGTCCAACGAGAATCCTCCACCATGATTTCTCTCGGCTGCTAGGCTACCACGGTTGGGACTCTCTTTGTTCCCTCGGAATCTCGCGTCGCGTCATGAATTTTTTCTCCTCGTACTTTCCATGTCCTCGTTTTTGTTCCCGCACGCTCTCATTTTTTTTTTCCAACCCTATCTCTCCCCTCTTATTTCCTCGCGGTTACTCGATGAACTCGATGCCTCGATGCCTCGATGCCTCGATTCTGAATTGTTCTCTCGATCCGGTATCAATTACAGGATATGGGCGGCTCCCTGATTCTCCAAACGTCTCAAAGTTCTGTCCGGTGTTCCTCTCGATCGCGGTCACTGGGTTTTCGGAGTAGCGCCGCGAGCCCGCGAACATTTCCATCGACAGAACTCGAGGAGTTTTTTCACAACCACTGTCGCGTTTTCACGAAGAGTCTCGTTGGAACAGATTTTTTAATCTCTACTCGAGCCTCTTTGCCGTCTCTATTTAAACCCTGTGTCTCGTGAAACCACGGCAGCGTAAGTCTCGGCGGAAACAAAAATTGCTCGATTCCAATTGCTCTCTTCTCGTTGTTTCGCTAGCGTTCATTCAGAGTTGATTCGTCGATGATAAACGGAGAATAAATATTCAGGCAATGCCCTCTTTTTCCATTTATATCTCCACGATGTCAGGTTATTTAAATATCCTTTCAGATCTATTTTCAGCCTCCCAGACATGGCGTGTGTTAAAGACGCGGCATCGATGCATTTACGAGCCGCCTTTGAACCGTTCCTCTTCTCGTTCGAGCACAGTCACTGTCTACCGCTGCCGAGAGCGGGTGAAGCACCCTTTGCTGATAATTCGTCCTGCATCGTCGTCGGGGGAGCAGCGCCTTTTGTCTACGCGAATTTCTTTATGGCAAACGCGTGTGCTATCGCGAATTCTTCTCGTCGACGTTTCGAGACCAATTTTCTCGGCAATTCGCATCGATCATTCGCTACATCCAAGATAACCCTGTACCTTTCGATTTTTTTACGATGGAATCCCTTCCCCTTTCATCGAGGTGTGATCGTGAGCTATTTATTGCCGTCTAAATTTCTATCTCGAATAACAGAGAGATTTCATCGATGTTTCACGATCAGTTTCAATCCATCCCCCTTCTTCTGTCCCCTGAAACCGTCTCCACTGACTCGAAGATCTCCCTCCCTTGCGACGAGACCGCAAGATCGTGTCTCTGTCCAGATAAGATTTTAATTCCATCAAAGGGAACCAAGTGTTTCTCGTGAGAGCATTGCCTGTAAGCTAGAAGAGTCTCGCGCGCACATTCGGCTGCGTTCCCACGGGAGGATCCAGAACGGTGAGAGGTAGGAGATCTGGACGGGGCTGGGGTGGTTGTTCAGGAGAAGGGGGAAGGGGGTGATATGCTCTGTGGTTCTGCGACCCACTGACCCGCTCGATAACGCTAGTACCGAGGTCAGTAACCTTACCCTACCACAAAATTCTCCATCGTACGACCCTTTTCGAACCGACTTGACTGGAATCGACCCTTCATTACGATTACGATCGCGCTGTCGAAGAATCGCCGAGGTTTCGTGTTTTGCGACCGTTTCTCGTGCCCTGTATACGAAGATATCCATTAAGAATTTTTCTCCTCACCTTTTGTCTTGATTTCAACGAGGAAAAACTTTCGCAAAGCTTTAAGACCCGTTGTTTTGCGATAACACGCGATTAGGGCACCTTCGTTAACCGCGAATCGATTGTTTGTTACCTACGATCATTCGTATGGTTGTTTTTCCGATTCTGGAGTTCGGTGACCAGCTGGCAGCTCGATGATCGAAATGCTTGGCAAGCATCCACCAAATCTACGGACGCCAGGCTCGATTAAAGTTTTTTTCCTATTTTCTCTCGTTCGTCGGGCAAGGCTTTTCGTCTCATACAGCATCGAGCGAAGAATCTTGAGCGCGCAATCAACCTCGAGTATTGCGGTAATCTGAACAAATGGTCGCGTGAGAATTATCACGATGCAACGTGTCACGCGATAGCGGAGACCATAGTTTGTTTTTTTTTTTTTTTTTTTTTTTTTTTTTTC
>SMSQ01008433.1:71155-120960 GCA_019453375.1 Ctenoplectra terminalis
TGCTACGTGTCACGAGAAAGGGGGGACCATAGTTTTTTTTTTTTTTTTTTTTTTTTTTTTTCTTCGATCGAATCGAGACTTTCCTTAAGGGTGGAAGACCGTAAAAGATCGCCGGACGTGGTGCAATGCGCAGCGATCGCCTTCCCAGCGATGATCTGAATCGGCTCACCGATACAGCGCAATACCGGTGTCCCTAGCATGTTTTTGCGTGTTGTAATATCGGGTTGCAAGAATTGCGACAAGCTAGACTCACGCACAGCGAGTATTGATTTCGAGTCTCGCTGGCAGTGCTGCCACGATTCCGCGTCTCTAGAACTAAACCCTGGATGAGAGCTTGGTTGAAGATCAGTAAAATCGTGTGCTCCTTGAATTTTCAAAATTTCAGTTATTCACTATATTTATTTGCGATCTTTTAATCGTGTCCACACTAATCTCTCTTCCTCTGTCCTTTCCAGTTACTTTCGAAAACCAAAACGATACCTTTCAATCGTTAAAATTGATTACTTTTTAATGCGTTGAAATTTAATAATCGCGATTAAAAAGGCGCCTATTTTTAAATTTCTATTTAAATGTAAAAACTTTGTTTCTTAGTAAAATGCCATTATCTCGCGATATTATATTTTTGGGGGAATTTCAGGGTCGACATTTATGTAAATTTAAATTATTCTTTCTCTATAAAATTTAAATTATCGTTGATCCTTGATTCTCCTTCGACGCGCGTGATCTTTTTAAAGAAATTCGAGCAAGTTCGCCCAGTTCCTTGCTCCCGATCAAACATGGTACACCTCGAGGTCGCCGACGCAGCTTACCTTCTTCCGATGCACCTCACATCGCCGGAGGGCTGCTTCAAGATGGCGTTCCTCTTTAACCGTGCATATTAACGAGAATAAATCTTCGTACAAAGAAGAGATTCTCCTCGTCGTATAACGACACGTTCGACGAGCCAGATAACGAAACTCCGGAACTTCCTGCGTCCATGCATCTATCTTCGGGACGCATGGTTTTTAAAGGGGATGCAAGTTCGTACGTTAATCGCTCCCTTCTTGAGGATGACTCGAACGAACGATAATCGATTTCATTGGTTTCTTTACCAAAAACCATAGATAGGTTTGACAAATTGGAACAACGAAGACAGTGACGATTCAGGTTTATTCGAAACTGTATCGACCCTAGTCGTCCATATTATCCAAAGAACGCGTCTCTTTACGATGGCTTTTCAAAAGTTTGTGTACAATTTTTCCATTCGTAAAAATATCAACAAGATCCTTCCCGAAATAAATGATTCTTTTAACGAGCAGCGAACAAGCAAGCACGTAGACGTCGATGTCCTCATGGAATTCTGGTTTCCAAAGCTGTATGCCTGTCTGTTATGCGACGAGGCCGTAAGACGCAAAACCGATTTAACCGTTGGTTATTTTCGTTTGGTCAAACGGACCAGGAACGGTTTCGCGATAGCAGAAGCACCGGAATCGTAACACGCTTCCACGTGTCTATAATCGTCCGCTTCTTCCATTATGATTCGAATCGTGTGTACGAATTATATTTAATCTTGGCGAAGCTTTCGATACTGGTTTTTTTTTTCTCCCACGCGCGCTTTCGTAATACGTTTATTTTTATCGACGCGTAAACGCCTGCATGCAAAGCGGAGAAAAAACACAGAGGACAGGACACGAGCGTGCGTTTATGCAAATCTTGATGCGATTGTAGCTGTGTAAAAGCAATTAGACGACAGTCGCGAAGACTTCGGGAAACCATCGCGAAACAGCGTCACGTCTTTCTTAAACGCCGCGCGAAAAAGACCATCGCGAAGGTCTTTCGTCATCCCAAGGATCTTAAGTATGTACTCGTTAAGAATGTACTCACTTTGCGTTCTTTGGCAGCATGCCAGTGGCCGGGCTGGTGTGCGTAGGGGTGAGACAGAGGGGCGGATTGTTCGCGTTCTGAGGCACCAAGGGTTGCCTCGCGTGTGCCGGCGAAGTGTGCGAACCGTAACCGTCGGAATTCAGCTAGAAGTAATAGATTAAGAAACTGAGATCGGTAATCTTTGCTGCAAGGGCTGCTAGAAGACGAGCATCGATCGTTAAGAATATTCGACTTGGAAAAGAATTAAGTTTCGCGAGGTGTCTTGTTCGAGATAAGTCGATTGATTAGGGAGCTCGTTCGCCGAACAAAATAATTTTGTTCGGTTAACGACGATTCTTTTTCCGTTCGTAAGGTTGTTCCGACTTTGATTGTTTTCCAAGAAAGATCGTAAAGCTTTGCGAAAGTTATCTGTTTGCTCGATAGTCGAAACTTAGGAGGACCACTTGTAACGTCAGATATGATATTGATAAGGTAAACAGAATTGATCAACTTCGTAATATTTGCTTGGTTTTAATGGGTCGACCAAGGAGAATGTGAAACCATAATTTTCAAAGTCGAACACCTTGTCTTGGCCAGGTAATTTGAAGGAAACCCTTGAGACTCGCGTACCTTGACAACCGTGCCGATCAGTGAATCGGGCGGCATTTCCGGTGGATCCGGTATCACTCCGGGGTTCATGTGGGCAGGGTAATCGTTGTGCAGATTGGGCTCCTTGACAGGAGTGCCATCGAGCCGCTCCATGTCCAGGCTGTCGGTCGGTGTTGGTTGCGAGAGCAGGCGCTCCTTCATCTCGTGGAGATACGGACACCGCTGCATCTCTTCAGAGTTGATGTTTCTCGGTCGATCTGCAAAGAGGCTCGTTGTTTCCTTAAACATTCTTTTATTCGATAACGTTCTCATCGATAGGAGGCCATATCGTGGGTTCTTTCGCGAACGATCATTTTAATTACACGTCTCGTGAATAATACATTGGTACGTCTCGAAAGTATTAATCAACCGGTTGTACCCATTTTTCCGACCCTCGACGAAGATTTATTTCGATCGATGCTCTCGAGATCGGCGGAGTCGTCAGCTACAATCGAATCAAACAAGAGAGCAAAAGGTTTCCCCGCGTTCAGTCCCCGCCCATCCCTTTGGGATTAGAATCTTTTCACCCCGTTCCGTTTTATCGAACACGTATTTCCTGTTCCGTGCAGCGCGCCTCTTCGACACGATTCACCTATTTACCGGGAAACAGTGCCACTTTTTAAAAGGGGACAATCCGCGCGAGGATGATCTTAACACATCTACCTTTTCTCCCTCTTCTGTCCGTTCTCCCGATAACTAGTCGTCTGATGAACACGGAGCACATATTCCTCGTTAGAATGGAAGAATTGATAGAACTCGCGTCATAGAGGTAGCGGAAGTTCAGAGTTCACCGTTCGCCCACGCGTTAACCTTCAACGTTGAACTTACTCGACGTTACGGTGTCCATCGCGTGTTGGTCGGCCAAAGGTCTCGATGGTTGAAAAATAGGAAATCGAACGATCTCGATCGCGTCACGAGACGAAATCGAGAGTAGTAGGCCGATCGTACGGAACGATCGAGCCGAGGAACGATAATATCGTAAACGCGATCGGATCGACACTGGTTCAAGGGGAAGTCTCATCCTCGTCGAGTTGCGACTCGCTCTCTCCCCATAGTAGAGATCGCCAAACATGGCACGGCGATCGGCCAGCGAGCGGTCCGCTAGTCACGTGCGTTCATCTTTTCGCGCGAACACGTTTCGAGGAACTCGACGAGTACGAGACAGGAAAGCGAACGAGAGCCATCGAATATATACGTATCGAAGCCTGCTCGAGTTCTGTTTACGTCCTCATCGAACGGCGCTCAACGGAGTTACCGTATCGAGCGGAACTTTACGCCAATTAGACTATCGCGATTTATGTGATTCGTGGAGCTTTCAGAGATTTTGGACAAAATGTTTTACGGAGTGTTTGCTTGATCCGTGTTTCATTTCATTTCATTTCATTTATTTAATTCGTGTATTGGAATTATTTTAAAGTCGGTGACCTCTGAGTTTTGATCTAAAATTAATGTTTAATTGGAACATCGATGTGCGCTTAAATGCAAGTGAAACAGGAATGATAAGTAGATGGTCTAAAGGAGTAAAATATTAAAAAAAAAAAAAAAAAAAAAATGGATACCGATCGAAGATGAATTTTTTATTCTCGTTCGATGCTCGGGTTACGGTTCGGTAGAAAAGGTAATTTCCCGGCGAAAAGCTATCGATTCTCGAACGTGCTGCTAAATAGGTCATTCGACGCAACGCGGTTAATTAGCGGGGATAACGAGTTTACGTAAGAACGAGTTACTGTGCGTTTTGCAGCCAGCTACGTTTCGTGAACTCGACGAATCAGATTTCTCAGTTATCTCGTTTTCGCGGAAAGGTGTCGATTGCCGTGGGTATCATGCAATTAACTAGGTCGTTTGTTGGAACACTCTTTAATTTTTACGATTCCATGGTCCGGTTAATACATACCGTTGGTACGTAAATTTAGTTTGTTTTTTCTTAAAAAAAATAACAAGAGCGAGGTAAGATTAAAAATAATACGATACTGGAGTCAACGCGCTACCATTCTTGTTATTCCACTATATATTTACTCCGTAGTACTTTCAGCAACGGTTTTCACAGGGAAAAATTATTGATTATCGAACGTTGTTACGCGTGAAGTTAACGGAAGTGGTTATTTATAACGGCTGGGGAACCGATGACACCGACGCGAATAATAAATAAACTCGTTGAATAAAATGATCTCGCGTGGTACATCCTTGGAATATAGAATTATCTGATTACAAAAAAATAAATAAAGCTATAACGTATCGTAGAACGCAACACGTATGACGCAACGTGATTTTCCAAAGTACCTTTTTTCCAAGAGACCACTTCAAACGAATCGTGACGGCACTTTTATTTTTAGTCGGACGCACGCGAACGGAGTAACCAGTTGTTACGGTTTTAATCGCGCATTTCCAAGTATGTATACAGCGTCGAAGAAATTAGGCGATGTCTAGTGTCGAAAGGAAGAATGACGACGCTGCTGGTTCATTGACAACCCCACGTGTAAATGTTTGCTAGCTGTCGCAAGCTTGGAATAAATTATATCGAGCGCGCCTTTGCAGTCGTTCAGCGCATGCCAAATTATTTCTCGACGCGATTTGCGCCCGGTGTTTCTGTCGCGAATTTAACGTTCTTTCGTAGAAGCTCTATTCCGTCGCAAGTATTTTCGAATTCGTAAGAAATTTATATTCCAATCTTTAACGATTTCGATACCGATCGTTCGTAACATAGATAAAATAAATACTCTACGGTTATTGTAAAGCGATAGCGAAATCCTAAAGTTGTTCGCGAACCGAAGAAATAGCAGCGACTTGAATGAAACTAGAAACTTAACGCAACGTAGTGAATCGAAGGGTAGAGGGTGGAAGAAGCGAGGACGCAGTTACTGACCCAGTTCGAGTCACGAATGAGAACAAGAAAATAGTAGGTACACAGGTGTAACAATGACCGACCCAACGTAAATACAGCGGAACGCCTTAAGAAAGAAATACACCAATATGTAAAAGGGCGAAACCGTCGAGAAAAAGCCTCGAGCCTGTTCTATATCCTTTTTCCTTTTTTTTTCAATTAAATAAATCGAACGTACACGCAAAGACAAAGGGGGTGGACGAAATAACGAAATTGTTCAACGACGATCGATTTGTTTGAAAAAAAAAAAAACAATTGTTCAACGGTGGCGTGATGTGTATCGCGAGCACGAACCCTTGTGAAGGCAGTGCTGAATCGTGTAAGGTGGAATTCAACAAGTGCAGGAATGGTTAAACGGAATAATCAAGCCGGTTAGGGGTAAGCAAGGGATGGAACGAGTGCGAGCAAACCGTAAGCCCGGTCACTGGACATTCACCATCGAGTATGATTCTTCATCGATGAATCAACAAGATAGGTGATCGAGTCGAGAAGCAATCAAGGGTTTTTCTGATAAAAAGAAAAGGAAAGAGTGGAGTGTACACAAGTAAAGTAATCGGAAAATCCTTGGTTACCTGTGTGCGAGAAAGGCTGATACAGGATTCTAACGCGAACCCGCCGGCAGCTAGTTTGTTCCGCGATAACTGACCTATCCGAACGCGCGTCCGGGTGACGCCGCGGCGTCGCGGTGCTCACTGCAAGCTCACGTTCCATTCGTTCTCTTTCGAGACGCGGTCGCGAGTCGTGCTGCTTGCCTCCTATTCTTGCACATCGCCGGCTATATATTTAGAAATCCGCGGTTCGTCGGCGTTGCAGGGTTTAATCACGATCCTCGGGGGCCGGCTATCACTGTTCCTCCTCCTTTCTATACTTTTTCCTCCCCCTTTTATTAGCCGCGCACTATCCTTGTCCCTCTTTTTTTTTCTTCTCTCCGCGCTCTTACTCCTCCATCGTTCCTCTTTCACCTTTCGTTCGGTTCGATTCGTCGTGTTCGTTCCCGTTTCGGCCTGCCGTGCGTCTCTTTCTATTCACGTGCCGCGAACAGAACGAAAAGAGACACGTGTGCGCACGTGTGCAGGCCTCAAGCGTGTGACACGTGCAAGCCAGCTCGGCAAATGTGGAATTATTTCTGCCTTTTGCCACGTACCCCTACCTGCCTCTTCCCACGCTACCTTGCTTCCCCCTTCCTTCGTACCTGCTTTCCAACGACGCTTGCTCGCTCGTGAGCTCGACGACGGCGTCGACGCCGATACCGGCCGTCAGAACGCTCGCCGTCCATTCCGCCATTCCGCGCGATTCACCGATCACTATTACAGATCTCGTCTTGTCAGCGATCGCGTTCCTCAACCCCTCCCCAACGTGGTATCCCCCACTTCATAATCGATCCACGTTAGCTTCGCTAATGGAACACCGGAATAGGGAACTTAATTTACCGGCTTGTCACTTTTCAGGGTTACGAACAATTCGTGTGCGCGATGGAAATCAGTTTTTTTTTCCCCGAGGCTTTTCTTTCCAGCTCTAACTACCCCGTCGCTTTTCCGTTCGCGTTTGGAATCGATAAGGTTCTTGTGCGACGCGTATTTTATTAGCATCCAAGATATCGACGGCGCCGAGTTCTTTCAGTTCCTCTGCTCTCTTCCTATCTGCCCTCTTTTGCGACATCGATCGATATTTTTGAATTTTGTCCGCGTTTTCAATCGCAGTCGGATTAACGAGACCCCCTTAATCCGCACGAGGTTCAATTTGGCCGGAATGCGAACATCGAGGTCCTCGCGGATCTCGAATCCCCGCGGCCCATTTAAATCCTTCAATTGTACGCACGGTGCATCAGGTACAGATCAAAGATCCTGAATGCGTCCGGGAATAGCGTTCCTTTCAGCTTGGCTTTCATGCTATTTTGGTCACCAGTCGTGCTAGCTAGCCGTTGGAGCGGCACTCGCTGTAGATTCTTCAGACCGGAAGGAATCGAAGCTGATATCGATCGATAGACCGATCCGGCTAATAGATTCTCGATTGTGAAGCTACCATCGAGACAGTATTGTTGCATGCTTCGATTCTCGTTGTCGTAGTTTGGATGGAATTCTAGAAACGTCACCAATTACCGTATTGTCGATCGGTTAAAGAATTCCGTGGAAATCGTTAATATCGTCGGCTGATGCCTAATTAATTTCTTCTTTTATCGATACTCCCGTCCAACGGGGCTCGTTCTATCCTAGAATTAGCATTTGAAATGTTGGCGGTTTGTGGAAGTTCTCCAGAACGAGTCTCGAGATCCCCTTTTTCCCTCTCTTTCTTGTTTATTAATATTCCCTCCGTGTTCCCGTTTCGTCCGATTTCTTTGAATGTTTTGTTTCGAGCTCGAGAGGCTTCCGCTTCCACGGCTTTTCGATTCAATTTTGCGCATCGACTCGAACCTTTGTCCCACCGGTTCCGACTCCTATTCACCCTCTCGTCTTCCCACCCACCCGTTCACGAATATTTTGCGAGGGTAGTACGCGAAGGATGCACCGAAGGTCGTTGTCCCGGAATAAGCTCTCCTTCGCGTCTGAAAGCGCGCAGTAAACGAGTTCTCTCTGCGAACAGCTTTCCAGAGATCACGGATTTATAATGAATCGATGAGCTAGAGTGCTCGCGAGATCCTCTGCTACCGAGCTTCCGCGGTGACACACTTTCGTAGTTTCGATGCATCTAAATGTTGTATTACGCTCTGATTATTTGATTCTTGACGCATTGTAGAGAAGTAGAAATTAACAACAGGGTTTGAAACGTTTCAAAGAGCCAATTCTGTAAATATGTTTCCATTTTGAAGTAAAATGCCGGAGATATCGCAGGGATGCAATTAAAACGCGTCCATTCTTTGGTGTCGACAATTATTTCTTTGCCATCGATGCAAGACATTCGCCTGTAGAAGCTTTCACGGAAAGTTTGCTTTCTTTCGCGTTCGCACAATAACCCCCGCGCGGTAAAAAGGCTGCCATATAAATGTTCGTCGTTGAACGCAGGAACGGAACTCGATTCCAGCGAGGGGGTAACCCAGTTTCGTCGGTGCATTTAATTTAAACTGGGGGATCGGTTAAACGCACCAGCTGTGTGCATCCGTTGCACGTTTTTGCTGGCCGTGTCTTTTTAATCTGTGCACCGCTACGCGGTAATGCATCGCAAGCGAAAGTTCGTTGTTCAATCTCGCACAGTGTTTGCGGCTACGGAACTCTGGAACGTTCAACCAACGATTGTAGCGCGAGGAAAAGTTGCGACGTCGAGAGGGAACAAAGTGGGCATGTAATTAAAAATGAAGCACGTCCTTCTGTGCAATCGCGGCGCGCCTCGAGATCCTGTCGTTCCTCGGCTTCCGACACCCTTTTTCGCGTTCTACGAATTCCTGCTTTCTAAGTTTCTCCGTGTTTAAAGAGTATCGAAATACTTTGTCCATAAAGTGTTAAAAATTCAAGAAAATTCTAGCCGTAACGCTACTACAAAATTATGAAAGAAAAAAGAAAGATGAATTCAATCTAGAAGAAACAGAATTCCTCCTCGATGCAATAGGCTAGAGATCAGTGAATAGCGAACGGGAGAACATCGACACCCTCTCGAAGGACAATTAGTACGCGCAGGACATCGGTGCGTGTGCATACGTACGCGGATTTGCGCGTTGTCAGCGGAGCAACACGTATCGGGTTGGAAGGTAGCAAGAGAGAACTCAATGGGCAGGTCACGGGAGAACGTAGGGTCATAGATAGTACAGTAGTTTCAAGGGAAACAAAAACATCGCGACGTTATCGCGCCGGCTCCGCCCGTACTCGCGCCCTCGAACCTGATCGATATGCTCGTTCGCTCAACATTCTCGAAAAATATCGAACGAGACCTAGGGTATTTCGGGTTCTTGGGATGCTGAAATTGTTTTTATCCTCGATCTATGTTTTTATTCCTATCTTTTTTAATTTTTTACTCTATCGAGTGCAAACGTAGTATTTTGATAACACTGTTTACTCTCGATTTATCCGATTTTTTTTTTTTCTCAGTGAAAAACACAGTTCAATCTGTTTCTCACTTTGCAAAATATTTTTCCAGTTATCCAAATCTCTGAGCAAACGTTTGCTTGTTTACAATTTGTTTGAACGAGCACCGACCGGAGTATAGGTTAGAAATGAAATTGGTTTGAACGCACCACCCTTCGCAGCATCCCTCCGAATCGGAACACCCTATCACAGACCTTTCCCACTCGTGAAAAGTATCACGTAATCCAGATTGACACCACCGGTCGTCTATTTTTCTTAGAAAACCATCACGATATTTTATTATACTCGGATCTGTTCTCCGGATAATTTGATATTCAGCTCCACTCCTTTATGAAACTTCTCCGCTCGTCGAGTACCTCTTCCCGTTGTCTCTTTACGCGTATAAATCGCGGCCATAAAAATGTTAGGGGAAGGGCAACGCGGAGGAACGTTGTCTAAGGTCGAACACGAAGAGGGAGGCTTACGGTGGTCCTCTCGGTGGCGGTCGCCGAGGATAAGGAGGCCTGGAAGCCGGTAACGGCGTGGTTCCCGGCGCGACACGCGGCGTCACAACAATCGGAAGCCGGAAGCGGCGGCGGCAGCAGCGGAGGCAGCGGATCGATTCGGCTGGCCGGTCGTGGACCTCGAAAAAGCGGCACGCCAAGCTGCTGCCGCGGCACCCGACACGAAACACGGCCAGACTGCATGGCGACCACCTGTGAGCTTCGTACCGGCGCCGGCGTCGCGACGCCCACGTACCGTCCATCGACCCACCGGTGCCACCGACGAGATACGGCGACCTCGCTCGACCGAACCTTCGGACCCGGGACCGATCGGAGATTCGCGCTCTCTTGTGGATGAAAATGGCCCGATTGAAATTGAGGCTGGTTTTAGGGTGGTCCGATTATTGTTTCTAAACAATGGAGATTCTAGTTTTTGAACGAGGCAATATTAAAGATTATGGGTTTGAGTAGGTAAATGATGATCACTGGATTAAAAAATGAACATAGGAAAAGCAAGAAAAGAAAAAGATTGATGAAAGTAACAACGCGCAATTTATCTTAATAGAAGACAGTTGCGATTCTGTGTTTGCTTTTCAGAAAGTGGAGCAATTTCAAACGAACCAGAGAATTGCGAAAATCTATTGTTTCGAGGGTCTACTAGAACCAAAACGTTTGATTTTCATTCGGGTCACGAGTTCACCGAATCCAATCTACCTTTGTTCGAATCAAAGCCCTTGTTTTCCTTTCATCGGTGCTTCCTTCCAGCAGAAGAAAAAAGGATCATTAGACTAACTCGTTTGACGATTCGGAATTCCATTCCTTGCTATTTTTCTTCTTTTGGCTACAGCATTAACGACCGTAAATTTAGGTACAGATGTTACTCAGCTGTGGGAGACCGATACTCTAACAGCGGTATCGCGCTTGCAAGATAATAATCGCAGCAATTACGATGATTACAACCGCCATTGTTCTTCCCGTCCGATATTATCCGCTTTCCACGCTTCTCGGTATTTTCTGCCGGTTCCACGAAGCACGGCGAGTGCGCAGTGGTTGGAAAAAAGAAAAAAAACCACAGAAGAATGAAAAGGAAAAAATATGAGGCATAGAGANTGCAAAATATTTTTCCAGTTATCCGAATCTCTGAGCAAACGTTTGCTTGTTTACAATTTGTTTGAACGAGCACCGACCGGAGTATAGGTTAGAAATGAAATTGGTTTGAACGCACCACCCTTCGCAGCATCCCTCCGAATCGGAACACCCTATCACAGACCTTTCCCACTCGTGAAAAGTATCACGTAATCCAGATTGACACCACCGGTCGTCTATTTTTCTTAGAAAACCATCACGATATTTTATTATACTCGGATCTGTTCTCCGGATAATTTGATATTCAGCTCCACTCCTTTATGAAACTTCTCCGCTCGTCGAGTACCTCTTCCCGTTGTCTCTTTACGCGTATAAATCGCGGCCATAAAAATGTTAGGGGAAGGGCAACGCGGAGGAACGTTGTCTAAGGTCGAACACGAAGAGGGAGGCTTACGGTGGTCCTCTCGGTGGCGGTCGCCGAGGATAAGGAGGCCTGGAAGCCGGTAACGGCGTGGTTCCCGGCGCGACACGCGGCGTCACAACAATCGGAAGCCGGAAGCGGCGGCGGCAGCAGCGGAGGCAGCGGATCGATTCGGCTGGCCGGTCGTGGACCTCGAAAAAGCGGCACGCCAAGCTGCTGCCGCGGCACCCGACACGAAACACGGCCAGACTGCATGGCGACCACCTGTGAGCTTCGTACCGGCGCCGGCGTCGCGACGCCCACGTACCGTCCATCGACCCACCGGTGCCACCGACGAGATACGGCGACCTCGCTCGACCGAACCTTCGGACCCGGGACCGATCGGAGATTCGCGCTCTCTTGTGGATGAAAATGGCCCGATTGAAATTGAGGCTGGTTTTAGGGTGGTCCGATTATTGTTTCTAAACAATGGAGATTCTAGTTTTTGAACGAGGCAATATTAAAGATTATGGGTTTGAGTAGGTAAATGATGATCACTGGATTAAAAAATGAACATAGGAAAAGCAAGAAAAGAAAAAGATTGATGAAAGTAACAACGCGCAATTTATCTTAATAGAAGACAGTTGCGATTCTGTGTTTGCTTTTCAGAAAGTGGAGCAATTTCAAACGAACCAGAGAATTGCGAAAATCTATTGTTTCGAGGGTCTACTAGAACCAAAACGTTTGATTTTCATTCGGGTCACGAGTTCACCGAATCCAATCTACCTTTGTTCGAATCAAAGCCCTTGTTTTCCTTTCATCGGTGCTTCCTTCCAGCAGAAGAAAAAAGGATCATTAGACTAACTCGTTTGACGATTCGGAATTCCATTCCTTGCTATTTTTCTTCTTTTGGCTACAGCATTAACGACCGTAAATTTAGGTACAGATGTTACTCAGCTGTGGGAGACCGATACTCTAACAGCGGTATCGCGCTTGCAAGATAATAATCGCAGCAATTACGATGATTACAACCGCCATTGTTCTTCCCGTCCGATATTATCCGCTTTCCACGCTTCTCGGTATTTTCTGCCGGTTCCACGAAGCACGGCGAGTGCGCAGTGGTTGGAAAAAAGAAAAAAAACCACAGAAGAATGAAAAGGAAAAAATATGAGGCATAGAGAGAGGGAAGTTTAAAGGAAAAAACTGGGTCGACGGGATGGATAGTGTGCTTGAATCGGGAATAACGCGTCGAGTTTCTGTATGTTGGCTAGTTTGTTCGATATTCCAGGAATCGAATGTTTAGACCAGTTGCGAGAGTTTCGCAGAGAATCGACAATCCTATGAAACGGGAGATGACATTCGATCAGACGCAACATCGTTTTGAGAAAAAATTGTATTACGATGATTGTGTTACTGTTGGTTTCTGCGAGCGGTTCTCGCGTGACGACGAGCACAACCTGTGCGAGCTTTCACCAGTTCGTGGAAAGCGTCGCGATCGAAGAAGAATAAAAGAGAAATCATGGCTTAAATAGGGATCGATTTTATACGAAGCCTTATCGAATTAACACGTTAAATGTTTACAAGTATAATTAGATGAAAAATATTTCTTTCGCGATGCTGAAATATTCAATGTTTCTACTATTTTGATTAATTTCTTACCTCCATAACGAATTTCGATTTTCCACAAAATGATCGACGAAAAAATTCACTGTCAAATGTTCGCGTCAACGATGCCACGCGTTTAAATTCCCGATCACTTATAATCTATACGATTGCTCCGATAAAAATTTATAACCTGGATGCTGCGTGTCGGAGTTGGAAAAACTTTCTGTCTGGCTTCCCCGACGTCGACCCTCTCGAAACGCGAATCTCGTAATTGTCAGCCGCGTAGCGAGGCACTCGCGTCGCGATTGGCGGCTCGCACACGAATAATCGTGGTTTTATAACGGGCGTCCGATACCTCGTTCCTTTCTCTTCGCGAATCACGACTTCCCTTCGATTCTTGTCGCTTCACGCTTCGCGCGTCTACGAAATTTTGCACCACCGATCGGTACACGCGTCTTGCGAATCGCTCTTGTTCGAGTGTCGTGTGACAAGTTTTAGAAAACGAAAAAAAGCATTTCTTTTATCGTAAAGATTCGAGTTCTTGCTGTCAAGTATAATTAGCTGGTATCGTTTCAAGATTCGAATTACGCGAGAATTTCCAGTCTAAAAATCCTCGTTGTTATTGCTCGCAGGGGATGCGGTTCCCAAAGAGACGCCCCAGAAATTCTTTCCCTTTCGTGACTTTAATCTTGAACGCTATAAAGCGTCCTTCTGTGCACACGAAATTCTTTGATGCGTGCTAGGTGTCATTGAGTACTTTTACCATCGAAGTTCCTGCTCGAGCTACGAAGACCGTTGTGTCAACTAAGATTCTTCTGTAATATACATTGTTAACCCTAAATCTTATTAAAATTGTTCCGGTAATTGACGTCTAACCTTCTATACGAGTACACCTACTCAAGAATGGATTTCACTTACAATTCAAACACCCATAGATCGATACACTGTCCCGTTATTTAATAACCGTTCTAAGAACCGAGGAATCAATCGTCAGTTGAAGACCATTTGATACGAGGATATTTTAGAATCGCCTTAAAGGAAAAGGGGTGCGTGTTCACAGAGGTCTGCCACCCCTTCCGGTTTCCCATTTTCAGTCCCCTCATTCAACTACTCCCTCGACCTCGGCTGCGCGGTTCAATGCCATGGCCTGGTGAACGTAGACACCCGGTATATACGCGCTCACACACACACGATCCTCTGCGTACGTATTCGAATGAGTCCATGATTTTTATTTGCCGGACCTTGACTCGATTTTTGACTCGTGTGTCGGTGAAAGTCGGCTGGTCGATAAATTTGGAATCCGCGCCGCTTTGGTTCGCCACAACGGGAGCGCTTTTAAACGCGGCAACGCGTTAATTGGTCGTTATCAATTAGGAATGCTCTCAGCGAAGGTTGCGCATCGAGGGTGAACGAATCAAATATTTAATTCGAAAAAAAAAAAAGGAATTCTAATTCATGGTCATGGTTTTATTCACTTTTCTTTTTACGAAACGAAGTAGCCCGGGGAAGCAATCGTGAAATCGGGTAACAATCGCACAAAAAAACAGGAATAAGGAACAATCGAGAGGGGGACGAGTTTCCACGCCACAGTCGCTAATTAACGTCGATCTGTCCGTCACATTCGCTTATCGATTAGCGGAACGTTATCCTGTAATCGGACGATATTGCGCAAGTAAATAGCTCGACCTCCGCTGCTATTATCCCGGCTGTTATGTACACCGGTACCTGATGCGTTCGTTACACGCGACCGGCTTGGAAATCGATAAAGCTCGCGTGGAAATTGTTTTGCTGTGAAAAGTCGTTGACCGCGAAAGCGTCGTGAAACTGAAATCTATGCCCTGTTCTTTATCGCTTGATTTTCGCGCCTTCCGCAACCGATTCACGGCCAAACCATGAATTCTTTAATTGGCCATGATCGCGTCCCCCATCGTGCGATCGTAGGACGTTTCGAGTTCGTTTTGAAAAAGTTGATTCAAAACGGTATTATTTTGTTCTTTAATTTCTTCGAACTTAGTTGATTCGTGTCTCGATAAATAAATAAGCGTCGTTGCAGCCTGGCGAGCGTTTCACTGAACACCTTATAGGGTGCGTCATTAGGCGGCAGAGCGCGGGAAAAATCTACGAATGCGTTTCATCCTACGATTTCCTGGTGAACGAAGATTCGCTTCGAGTTTCTTTCAAGGATGAAATTTTAAACCGAACAGCACTCGTTCGAACCACGGTCTTCTCTAATTTGAATAAGTTTCGATGAACAAAGAAGCCCCTTTGAACGGTTTGGTAACTTGCGAAGAAATTAGATATTCCATGCGAATCCACGGTAGCAGGTAAGCACGCGCTCGAACGGTGTAAGCAAAGGGGGAGAAACGTAACCAAAAAAAGGCACTCAACGTACACTTACGCGAAGCATACTCACCCGTCCATTAAGCAACGGCGACGCGCCCGTAGAACGCCATGAGTTAAGGATAGTCCTGGTTCTATTTTCACCCCGTAGTAACCACGAACTCTGTCTCGAACCCACGATCTTCCTTCTGGATGTTCGTCGAATGGAATCGTGGTACTATGTTCAGCGTCACGCTTCCACGTCTCTTGGAGCTGCTCGATTATTTCTTTCGAGCAACGTGCTTCCTCTGCGTCGTTCGACGAATGTAAACAAGGTGTTCGGAGCTTGCGCTCTACCCGGAAGTTTCGCCGCGAACCACACAGACCTTTCTGTCCATGCACGCGACTTCTACGCTGCTTGCTTCTCTTTCTCTCTCTCTCTGTCTCTCTCTTGCTTCCTCCCTTGCTGTATCCCTCCCTTTTTCTGTTTCATTCGTCCCTCGCCTCCCTGTCCAGGCGAGCTTACGCTCGGTAACCGTCTTCGTCGCACCCCCGTACGTTCGTCTTTTTCTCGTCAAAAGGAAAGACCTCCCTTCGGAGAGAGCCCCTGTGCGTTACGGTCCGTGCCTCGAGATGTTCGGCCGCTTTTACCGTCGCCGCCAACGCCGCTTCGTCCCCGTGCAATCTATGGCGCTGTAATGGCGACGCAACGGTTATGGGGGTTACCGCGCGCGAAGCCACCCCCATGCACGATGGGGAAGCACGATCAATACCTTAACCCCCGCGATACGCTTTTCCACTCCGTGACGCTTGCCTGTCCCCCGACGATGTACCTTGTCCGCTCGTTCCGCCTTTCTCGCTCCCTCTGTTTCACTCTTTCTCTTTATTCTCGACTCTGTATCGAGTCGAATCGGTCGTCGACAGGGCGCTCCACCTCTTGCTTTTGTCGTCGACGATTCGTCTCTGTTCTTTGTTCTGCATGGCGATATGTTTCGATTCGCGTCGAGCACCGCGGTCGACTTCGAATCTCCTTCTCGGCAGCAATTGGAACGGGGAACCTTGCTCGGAATGAATACGACCGCCACCACCGGCGCCTCTTTATCTTCTCCGATGCAATTGCATCGGAGGGTGTCCTCGAGTGGCCGGAGTGACGGCTTAATCGCAGCACCGAGGAACTTTGAGGACGCTTCCCGAGTCTCTCGCGTCTCCTGCGTGTCGAGAATTCGTTTCTCGCGATAGGGGGTAGTTATTCCAGTGTTTACCGTTTCGAGTCCCTGTATCGAATGTAGATCGCAACTCCAGAATTTTGTTCGAATATTTTGATCTTCTGCGAGAAACAATGATTATTCTCAGATTTCGCGAATAACACTTTGCCATTTTTCTTTTTTTTTTTATCGATGTAGAATTGTAGATTTAAAAAAAGAGAAACAAAATTTATCCATTGATAGAGATAGATTTTTCAATCTGCGGTGCCCGTTCGAACCTACAACGTTCGTGAACAAACAAACATCGTGCAAGGGCGATGCAAAAATGTTTTTTCTTTTATAGAAAACGATTCGCTGTGATTTGGGTTCATTCGACGGATATTCTTTCGCGGTTATTGATTTTTTCCATTACGATTTAAGCGGGCCCCAGTAACGATGGATACGAGAGCGTACCACGGCGAGTTTGACGTCTAAAGCACACCCTCGTTGGAGCGGCGGGAGCCCGACAACGCCCATGAGGGTTGAATTTAGTCCTTAATTACGGGGACCGGCTCACGAACGATCAGCCACCAGAATGTTTCGCTCGTCGAGGGGTTTCCTCTATCACACTTCACCAGATGATTCGTGTTTACCATAAGAAACGATTATCCCGATTTTTTTTTTTCTCATGATCACCCTCCATCGTTACAAAAAAAAATGTTATTTATTTTCCATACTATTTTTTCCGTTCGTCGAAAAAGGGAAACAAAACATCAATGGAGTTTCCACAGGATAGTAATCCTATTGAAACGAATTTATTACATTGCAAGACAAAGGCGTCTAGGAATGGAGGGGGATGAAGGCAAAACGTGGATCAAAGAGGCAAACGATGAACGAGGAGAACAAGATACACACCCACGTCGATCCACCTGCAAGCGAATGTTATTATGGCCGCGCAAAGGGTCTTTCCGTTCGCACGCTCTCTTATGCAACGCTCTCTTATCCTCCTCTCACGAGCGACGCGATAAAAATGAATTGCTCGCATGCTGCGCTTCGAGACGGATCCACCGATTCCATTGAACGCTTGGCCATCTTCCCTCTGATCCAACTCGATCGCCCGTATTAATTCTTCCGCGTGACGATTAATTTGAGAATTCGTTTCACCGTTTACGTTAAATTAGAACGTTACACGAACACAGGATATTATCACAAAATAATGGAACACGATTTCCGATTATGCTACAGGACAAACCTGTATTGCAAGACTTTGATGAAAGCATGCACGCGGTTTCTGATGTTACACTAGTTTTGCTAAAACTGCTTCTCATTATCGTAAAATTAGGGCAAATTGGAGCGCGTAAGTGCGTTAATCGGTGTATTTCGATGCTCGAACGATTTTCAAGGTATCAAAAGTATCGAAATGACAGATACGATGCTACCAGTCCTATGGACAATTAAGGCGACTTCCTGATTAAGAGACCGTGCACGTAGTAAGGAAACCAGTTGCGTCCAGTGTGCACGAAGGATGCACATATGCATGCATGTTAACGAATGCAGCCACACTGGCTAACCTTGGCGATTTTAGTACATAGACGCGACAAACGAGCGTGATTAGCGAAGAAGGAATTAATGACTCTGTCGGTTCTGACGTAAGTTTTCGCAATGTCACGCTTATTTTCGCACGTAGACATTGTTGTTTTCATAATGTTGCGATTCCTTTGCAAAAGAGTCCTCTACTGTTCGGTATAGCTCCGGTGTGTACGCAAATATAGTTTCCACGTGAAATCGTGCTCGAGAAAGGTCGATCTGGGTTCGTTTAGTTAGGAGAAAGTCGCGTCTCGACTCGATTTCCTTCTACTTTGAGTCAGTTTAGTTTACACTCGTCGAATGACCGTGGATTCGAGTTAGATCTACCTCAACGTCGAGAGATCACGACTGCGAAGTCGAGACCGGAATCGAAGAAATTTAGGCCGGTGCTCGGCCTCGCAGTCGGTACGAGTCCGTGCTGCCTTATTTGCGTTTCTAAACTTCAAAGCGCAGATGGAATCGTGTCCATCGGCGAAGGAAGCATCGAAGGAAAAATTGTGATCCGGATATTGCATTCGTGGTATTTTATAGTAAAGTAGTAAACGGTGTTTCTGGGTCTCCGGAATTCATTATTCGAAGCACGCGGATTCGAAGAATAACCTTAATATTTGATATTTTAGCAGTATTACGAATATAGATGTTCGGTTGAAATGAACGAAGGCAAGTGATTATTGCGGACGAGTGTATTGCAATTCGTAAGGTACAAATAGTACAAAGGGTATAAGAGTACAAACATTGCGTAGGAACTAGAGTATGCGGACATAGAAAAAGTACAGTTTAGAGATGTGACATAGAAGGGTATGCTTTTTTCGATTCACCCTTGTTCGAATTTCGAATTGCGCACATCGTGACTTACCTCCGATTTTCGTTTCGTGTTTAGTCTCGGTTTCGGTTCAGACTCGTGTCGAGATCTTGTCTAATGCAACGTCAACCGAGGTGTTACGCGAGGAAATTGAACGGAAATTGAAAGTTTTTCTTTTTCTTTTTAACTCCAAAGGTGAAAGAGATTGAGTAAGTAGATGGAAAAAAAAAAAAATTAAAGGTCGAGGTAAAAGAAAAAATTGATAAAGAAAATGAAGCGTTAAGATGGATCTCGACAGGAGCCCCGATCAATAAACGTAACGTGTCGCGCGTAAATCCTATATCTGATAATACAATAAATATTGTAATAGAACAACGCAATAATAAATATATTTATATTTTTGTATATATATGTGTATATATTATATATAATATAGGAAGAAACATGTCGACACAACTAGCTCTAAACACCGAGAGGATCCAATTTTTTTTTTTTTTTTCTTTTCACTTCGCTAATCTTTCTTACGTTTTCTTTTTTTCTTAATTCCGTATTTACAGCCTCCTCACAGTCGAATTTATATCTTACAAAACAATCAACCGGATCACCTATGCAGCGTGAATCTTCGGTATCGCTGAATGTGATCGTTATCGACGACGAAAAAAAAGCGCCTATAATACGAAACACGCGTTAACTAGGAAAAATGTCCCTATCGAACGTTTTACGTTTTACGTTTTACGTTTTCAACGCTCTACGATTTCTTTTTCTTTCTCTTTTGCCCACTTTTCGCTGGTTTGTTTCCAAAGAACACACATACACGCATACACACACGTATCGTCACACAGTTGTTTCACACAACATTGGAAAACAAGCACACACGCGGATTCTCACAAAACATTAGTATTGCAACATCGATCGATCAGATTCAATTCGATTCTATCCTATTCATTCTATTCGATCCACACTTCCGTCGTATCGATTAGACTCTCATTCAATCTTTCTCAAGCGATCGTCTACTGAGCAGAGAATGTATGAAACGCTTTCGAACAGGTCGACTCAGCTTCGCTCTTTCAAGGTTGCGCACGATCGTGATTCATTTCTTTGATCCCCCTTTTTGTCCTTTTTATTTTTCCTTCTAATTATTCGAAGTTTGGACAGCACACTCGACGGATTAAGGCTTAATGATATGATTCGCCATTGTACTCTGTTCCTCGTTCAAACGTTCCCTTTTCATTTTCTCTGTTTCCACTTTTTTCTTCGAAACAATTTTTTCGCTATCACTCTGCGTTCTATGATCTCTCGAATCGATTAATAATGTTTTTATATTTTCTTCCTGGACATATTAAATCTTAGGCGTTTGAAAACGGTTGGATATAGTGCGACGATGTATCGATTCGGTACTATCTTAAAAATTGATTTCTTTCTCTTTCATCTTTTCCTCCGTGTCATTCTAAAACCGATATCTCGAATTTAGATTTTTGATTCGCGTGCAACGCTATGCGAGTGGACTCGTACAGGATAACCGTTGTGCGCTTGGACATCCGGCTTGCGAGGCTTTATTTTCCTCGGAACGCGAACGATCGATCGATCGCGAGACGTTGCCACGTGAAATCGAGAGAAACAGATGATACTCCACGACTAACAACGATGGTCATTCATGCTTCATTTTTTTTTCTTTCTATCGTAACTGTCGTTTGCTTTTATCAAGCAAACAGATTTCAAAGAGAACAAGTACGTAATAACAATATAAAAATTTATTCAAGGCGTCGATGGCCAGGACTTCACGATCGGTAATCTGTTTCCCTCGGAAGCTAGTTTCTTTATTTTTTTCCTTTTCGAATTATCTACTTGGACGCGAGAGACGCTATGTTAAGTTGCAGTTTTGTACTACGTGGAAGACGGATATCCGTGAGAGTATTCGAGTAACATCGAAGGACAGATCGATCAGGGGTTCTCCGGGATTCAGGTTAACTTTCGTCAGAAACGGAATCATTCTTCTATCGCCTTAACCATCGTCCTAAGGTTGTTTAGATTTCAGTCTTACAAAGGTTTACGATCAAGGAAAAAAAGACTTCTCTTTTTCTTTTGACGCTCTCACACTCTCTCCCTCTCATACGCTATTTTGATCGGTAGAAAATCGTATTATCGCTCCCGTATCGAACAAAAATCTAATTGTTCCCGAGAAAATCGAAGGAACAGCCTCTGGTTCGACGATTCTAAGCGACTGATCGTCTACATCTAAACTCGATAAAAAATTGTGCGCCGTTAATCGTGCCTTCTCTCTTTTTCTTCTTCGTTCTTCCTGAACAGATTATTCTTAGAAGATCTGAAACAGTTTTCGCGTATCAGGATTTACTTCCGGCACGAGGACGATCCAATAAAAGCTTGCGATTACCTAAACGCGACATCTCAACGATCGAAAATAAACGCAACTGTCAACTATTTCTCCTTCGCCGTTTGTCAATTATCCTGTTCGCGTCATCCTCGTCAAACCACCTTTAATAAACCTAGAAGAACGCGTAACGCCTTCGATCGCGTACTCGACCAACGTGATACACATCTCGAATAATTATTTCAGGAGCTTCGCAAAACTCGAGGGCTGCAAGTCGAGGACGTGGCGAAGAAGAGGCGAAAGGACCTCGACGTTCGACAACATAACAACCATGTACCCAAGGGAACATCTTTCCATGATTACATGAAGTAAATCGGATCATTCTCCGCGATGGCGTCCAACCTGGCCGGCAGGGTTTTCGGTCGTTGAGGAGCTGCGGTTTTGTACACGACCTCACTGGACCCCTTGCGTCACATGTAGGTAGGTTTCACCTTGTACGCTCTTTTCCAAACCTCGCACAGGCAGACGGTGCTGTGGAACCTGTAGAAGATCGCCAACGGCATCGAGACGTGCGTGATGATCGTCCATGCCCAGAGGCCGTAGAAGTGCAGCTGTACCGGATGCGATTCTGCTCGCGATTTCTCCAAAGTGTTAATCGCCCACATCGCCAGATTCGTCACCAATAGGAACGTCACAATTTCTCGGCCCGGCTTCCTCCTGATCTGTTTCGCGGTGGCGACCGATCGCCTCGAGGCATCCAGGATAAAGATCGTCTGGAAGGTGGTCTGCAGAACGCTCGCTAGCGCCGTCACCAGCACCAAGACCGTGTGCTTGGCTAAAGTGAACTGGGCACCGATGATCGTGAACGTTGAATAAATGAACATTCCTGTTTGTGCAGCGACTAAAAGTATGTTGTCCAGTTCGAGGTTCCTGGTACCGTCGTAGCGAAGCTTTCGCATCTGGAACATGCCTATCAGCGTGGCCATCGTCGACATCCCGTATAACGTTAACTCGCAGACATTTACTTCGGTGACAGCGAAGCTGACCAGCTCTGGACGCGATATTAGCACGAAAAACAGGATCAGGGAAATAATCGTTAGCACCAGGATTAGAATGCCAACGAACAGGCCTTTGTGAGCGCGAGCACAGTCTACGCTGTAGTGGTGAGGCGATCTCCTGTGGAGTCGAAAGACATAGAACTTTTAGGTATGTACGTAAATAGATACAAATACTTTTCTTTTTTTTTTTGCTTGCTCAATGATTTACCTATAAGCGTGAGTGTGATGCCGTGATCCCAATGGGGTCTTAGGCTGAGAGAACGCCGCCTTCGATATATTCTTCCACATTACGTACAAAATCGCTGCACAGATCAAGCTGTATTCGATCGTACACGGGAACAGAAACGGACTGGCGTCTTGAACTAACGATCCCATTATATTCGTTCGTCGGCACTCGTACATGTGATGCGGCCCTTTCAGACCTCTCGGAAGCCTCAGGTGTTCTCCGTGATGGTAGTGATTTTGTCCCCCGAGATTAAGACTGCTCTTGGTACCTAATTTTATTACAACTTTAATCTCTGTTCGATCCCGTACATTCGAGCGTCAATTACACCCAAGACATGACGCAATTATCTTAGATACGCGTACGTATACGGGTAACAACTACTCCTACCTAATCTGTGGGAAATCTTCAACGAGTTGTTCTCCGGGTTGTAAAATGTCAATATCTCGTGTTTCGTTTCCTGTACAAGGACGTTCAACCAGACCGACAGATTCGTGCCAATCATGTGCATCAATCCGAAACGTGCGACCACTCGATGGCGATAAACTTTCATTTGCTGTTAAACAGAACAGAGATTAACATCTTCTACGACCGGGGAATAGGAACGAGTTTCGTTTCCTCGACAAATTATGACGAGGGAATCGCAGCGATCGACCAGACGTTGGACCAGAATAATTCGATAATTGTTCGAACGAATCTCTCTGGCTCCACAGAAGATCGGAATCGCATTTAGAAGACATTGAAGCGGAGAACGATTTGACGGAAAGCTTTAATAAAAAACGGTCGAGCACGACAAGAGATATTTATCTGTCGCTGTGCAAAGGACAGAGCAAAGCCGGCCAGGGTAAGTCGAGGTACGACTCGTGTTCCAGTATTAGTTTCAGGGTTGTTCACCCTTCCGATTCATTAACTCTTCCAACCGAGCTTCTCGTTTTGCATCGACGCTTTCGCTCTTTCATTACATGCCGCGCACCGATTTCTGCAACATCGATGCTGCCGTTATTTTTAGCCCCTTTACCTACTAAACAACGACTCCCCCTCGTGATTTTCAGTTAATCGTCCCCTTTTTTACATCCTCGTGCACAAAAACAAAAAAGAACATTAAACCGAATTGCTGCGATTCCTTCGTTCTTTTTCTGGAAACTCCAAAGTATTTACTACACAATCCGTTAAACTTAACACTAAAACTATTTGTATCAAAGAAATTACAATGATAGATACTTGGAAAAATACATAATGCACCGGAAACAAATGAAAAATACTCAAAAGTGGATCGTTAATAATTTATAAAATTTGAGTAAGAAATTACGAATCGGTGATTCGATCGTTTTGGTAGCTGTAGTGTTAAACGTATGTTCGATAACACTGGTTTACCGGTCTCCTTACCAAACATACCTCGTTGTTCAGAAATATAAAGTACATCTGTATGAAGATGAACGCCATTCTGGTAGCTGGGGTCAGGGCTAGCATGATGTTGTGGCACTTGGTGTTCCGCTCCAACTCGAAATACTGTCCAAACTCGAGGCCAGAGTAGATCATCGAACCGATCCCAAACGCCACCGCGCCCATCCGAAGATAGAAGCTGCCGTAGTGTTGAGCCGATCTTATGGTTGTCAAGTGCGGACACGCGGCATCCGCGACATCGCTGTCGCCACCGGCGCCGCTCGACGATCGCGACGAGTCCAGGTCGCACACGTCCTTTGGTTTCTCTTCTCATGCAAATTTATGGTAATCGGGCGGTTAAGATTAATGCGATTTTAACGGGGCCGAGCTCACCGCTTCTCGTCGTCGGAAGCGGATTGAAAGCTAGCGCGCGAGAGCTGTTCGACCCGCAACTGGTGCGCGGCGATACTTTAACCCTTCAATGCTGGACATTGATGTTTGTTTTAGGAATGATAGGAGTTTTTTTACTTGTTTCTTTATTCTCAGTTATATTAGTACGCCACTAAAGGGTTAGGTTTTCAAACTGATAGTGTAACGAGGCAAAAAAATTATAAAGGAATTCGTAAAGCATGAAACAAGCGAAGGATTATTCTTGAAGGAAGCGGAGAAACGTGTAGATTAAAATAGTTTCGCGCAGAACGGTGTTATCTACTTGTAATACCACACTCGATTGTATACCGTCCTGAAACACGAAGTTAAACGTGTCGATTCGACGTTGTTTAGATCCTCTAGTCACGAATATAGAGAGAAAGAAAAAGAAAGAGATAAAAAAGGTATCCGACTATCATACCGATCGACTTACTTGACTTCGGCTTGCCATCGCGGATCAGCGTGGCGTACGTGTAGACGAGGAAGATCATGCTGCCGAAGTAGAGGTACAGGTAGAATCCTTCGTAGAACGACGGCGGTATGTAGGTAGATATTACTTCCGCCATGGGAAAGGCGATTCCCATGACGACTAGCAGCTTTCCGTACAGAGCGCTAAAAGTCGTCGCCAAGGCGTCGCTGCGTGACAAACGGAAATTGTGTTTGAACGAGAGTGCTCGACGTTTACACGCGCCAGCGCTTACAATTCTTTCCACCGAGGAAATTGAACTATTTCCGGCCCAACCTGTTGCCGCAATTACTTTTTTCGATTTCGAGTGTTCTATCGCAATTATCGATACCGACTTTCATATCTGAATGACGCGTGTGCGCGTGTATGCACACGCAGAGAATGAAACGATCAGTGTGGACGAAACAAAACGTTTTACAAAGGTTGCATATTGATCAGCTGAAACGAAGGCGGAACAAACGTTTCCTGGATGAAAAAGAAACTGACTAGCCCCGGAATGAAGTATCGGGAAGCGTCAGTGGTGATATCATTGGCCGCAAATACATTCACCCCCGTAAGAATTGGATCAATTACGAGTAATCGTGTGCTCGACCGTACGCTTCTGTGTGTGCGTGCGTGCGTGTGCGTGTATGTGTGTGTTTGATTCATAAAGTACCGGTAATTGTGGTACAAACGTCGGTCAGGATAACCCGGAGGATCACGTGAAATTTCCGTGGTGACCGGAGTATATTCCCTCCTCCCCTTCTCGCGTTAATTCGCTCGGAATAGAAATCAGTCAAGATGAAATCTTTCAGCTGATCGGTGCACGCGCGCTAATGCGACGGTTAAACGTTGAACTGCGAATATGACCTGATTTAGACGCGCGCGTCGAGCTTTTCTTCTTCGCACCGCATCAGATTGCTTTCGGTACAGCTCACGAGTGCGCGATACAAGGTGATTCGTAATCGAATCGACCTATAAACGTACCGCGACACTTTTCTTAATCCGTATGTTACAGGAAAAAATGATAAACAACCCTATATAACGGAAAATTCGATTCCATTCGGTTTGGTGGAAAGAAAGAAGAAAAAAGAAGCAATTTTAACATAAAACTCACCATCCGAGCTTCTTCCACTTCCGGTCTTCGACGACGTCGAGGAAAGTCGGTGCCGGATAGCATACCGCGGAAATCGGCTGCGAGGAACATGGTAGTGCTAGGGCGAACTGGGGTGGCCGGTGAGCGCGGGAGGGTGAACTGCTGCTGTGTCTAGACAGCGTTTCCGGTGAAACGATTACCGCGGACGGTGAAGCCGGTGACGGCAGTGCAGCCGACAATCCTGGCCAGCTGAACAGACCGTGTTTCCTCATTATTTCTATCCTGTCCTTAGCCGATCGATTCATTGGTATCGGCGGATCAATTACAAGGGATAATTACGAGTTACGCTGTTCAGAGTATCCGAGCTACGTTTTATTCTTTCCGTCCTCTCGTTCTTATAATCGCTACGTTTCGAATGTCTTTTTTTATCGTCAAGGGTGCTCTACCTTGTCGTGATTGCGTACTTAACATTAAATTACGTATCCGTTAAGAACATACGGTTCTTCGATACGACGTACTCGACTGTACCAATAAATTTCCGCCGATCCGCCCATCCACGTCGTTTCGTCTACGCGAATCAGTTGGAATCAATTCGAATCAGATTCGATCGTTCTTTCCATTTCCATTTCGATTCCAAACCCTATTCCAAATTTTCATCCGTTCCAAGCGAACCCACCTGGTCCAAAGCAATTTGTCCCGAAAGTGTTCGGCGCCAAAGCTTATCGGTTTCGAGAGGGCTCGCGTTCCGCGCCCTGTCCCCATAATTCGTTTGAGCGAGTTTGCCGCGTGTTGGCAGGCCGCCGCGCCGGTTCGTCCGAGACGCCCGGGTTGCCTAAACTTCGCTGCCGTGAAACTGGCTGTGATTACCGCCGTCAATCGGAACTCGTTAAACTGCGGCGACAAATGGCTGGGAAAACTTTGTCGGGATACGTCGCCATGGTAGTTTCGAGGCGGACGAGGCAGACGTCGACGAATATCGTTACGAGATTGAAAAGCGGCCGTGTGGGTACCGGAAGGAGTAATTAAGAACAAAAATATTTTCCGACCCGCTTTTGCTTGGCAGTTCGCTTAATGAAACCTCGATCCGACGAGTTGCGAAACTCTAGTTTCTATAGTTTCCTTTTCTTGTTTTTTTCTTTGAGTCGCAGGCTCCAGTAATTACAAGCGTCACTTCGAATTTGCTCCATCGCACTCCCTGTTTTCTACCTGTTCCAAGCTTCGCGTTCGAAATTCGTTTTTACCTTATTATTCGTAAGAAAGAGGGGAGATAAAAACGAATTAACGTATTTAGTGTCTTAATGGAATCTTAACAGAATCAATGTTGAGTACTGCGCGGCCCTTGTGTCCGGTCACAGTGCAGTATTAATTGCCAACTAGAGTTTCGAGGAATTCGAAGGGGAGCTGTGACCGCAAACAATCTCGCGCGTTAAATTTAAGGTCAACGCGGTGTCGTAACGTTTGATACACGTCACATTGATACTGGTTACAGGAAGAGACCTACTATAGAACGCGGACGGTTTCGCGAACGTCATTAATATATAGACTTTCGAATCGGTGGCCGTTTATCTAATGATAATCCCTCCTCTGATCCGACGGTCGACGAAATACGGCCGAAATCGTTTCTCATACACGTGACAGCTTCGAGATTCACCCCCGTCCACCTTTCGAACCGAAGAAACGCGCCCTGCGTTACCATGGAATTCACGCCGACAACTTACACACGTCTCGGCCCAACGGGAAAAGGAACGTAAATTATTTTCATCGCCATCGTTGTCATCGCGATATTGCGTCGACGTATCTGGGCGATATTTCAATTTACCGTGAAGTGGATTTACCCCCGACCACTCTGTACACTCTGTAAGAATAAAATTTTAAGACGTCAGGGAAATAGAGCTATGGAAAGGGTAGCAAGTATAGAATGCCAGAATATCGATCTTAGTTTTCGGAAGTAATTGAATTATGATGATCAACGATTCCAGAATCGGATCAACCTCTATTCTCAGGCTCAGAAATACCCCGTTGGATATTCCCGATTATAACATCCTCTACATTATTCAATATTTCCATAGCTGTCGTTTCACATATCCATGCGTGAATTACGCGTTCCCGAAGCGAGTGCGATGAAAGACATCCATCCGTGAGACCTCGTTTAACCCCTCTCTAAATATATCTGAAACCAGGAGATCGTTGTTCCACGCGTTTAAGAAGGTAAACGAGGCACCGCGTAAAGCGACCTACCCCTACGAGGCCGATAGTAGGCTGTCAGAGGGACGTGGATAAGTTTGGTCCTTTTCACCGAAGGGACAGAAGGGTAGATGCGTGCGCGCGCTAGCTTCTACGCATCGTGAAAGAGAAGTAGGAGAGAAAGGGTGGTCGGCCGTAGATGGGATACGGTGAAGTGAAAGAGAGGATAGGGTGGCTTGTCTCTTGGCTTGGAGCTTTTTGAAATAATCACGTAGTGTTGGAGAAGCAGAAGAGCGCGAGAGGGTGTTGCTGGACGAGAGGGAACCAGTGGAAGGGAGCAAGAGGACACTGAGGGGTTGATTCAGTGGCTGAGTGCCGTTCCCTCATCGTGGTACGAGTGTATCCGTGGCTCAAGGACTCAGGGCTTGGCTCACCCTTGTTTCGGTGGCTCTGCCACTCCGCCACCCCTTCGGGATATCCTTCGGGAATCTATTACACACCTCCGTTCGTTCGTTCGTTCGTTCGTTTCTTTCGTTCGTTCTCTTCTTACGTGCTCGGGCTCGCGTCGTGAGAAAGACCTGCTTTTAATCGTTCCTCCGCCATACTTCCGCCGCGTAAATACTCGCTAAACGAATTTCTCATTCCTATTCTCTCCCTTTTTCTCTCAGCTGTTTTCGCGAACAGAGCCAGCAGGGGCTCGCGTTTTCGTTTCCTCAATTACCGTGTACTCTCCGGTTCGCCGGGGATTATGCTTTTGACGTTTCACCGGAGGAGCGAGCGGTGCCCGGTTCGATACGTCGGCTGCTTTGCGTTCCTGAATTTTTCGTCGCCGCTCTTTCTCCTTGTTTTCGGCGTTCCCCTTTTTCCTCGAATCACTTCCGATTCGAGCGATTAACTTTCCGCCATCGATTCTCACCGAACAATTCCGTCTGCATAGATCGAAACCTGCAGAAACCGAAATTCCAACCCGCGAATTCCATTTATCCGCGAAACAAGTTTCAACCAGAACATTTCGACGCGTTCCAACAGTCGATTGGAACCCCCACGGAGAAGCACGCGAAGCACTAGGGGACGACGTCCTCGCCGTCGCCGCCGTGCCATCGGAAATCATAGACGGACGCGTCTCGGTGTAGGCGTGCGATTTCAAGATTCCCGACCAGTTGTCTGGAGCGAGAGAGAATCGGAGAGAATTGGAGAGACTCGGGGAGAAAGAGAAAGGAAGCGAGCGGATCGATCAGCGGTCTCGACAGGATGTAATCGTAGTACCTGAGGGACGTTTCCTTGATGAGCATATCCGTGACCTTGGCTGGTGGTTTCCTAGGCCGTCTCCACGGAATGTTAGCTGCTGAACTCACCAGCGGATCGCAAGTCACGGCCCTGCGGCTCGTGTCACGGCACTCTTGGACCCCGCATCACAAACTGAGGCCCTGCACTCTCGCGAGTCCACGGCTCTCTCTCGACTAATCTTGTTCCTTCTCTCTCTCTCTCTCTCTTTCTTTCTCTCTCTGCCCCTCTTCTCTTCCCTCCGTCCCACTTGACGGTTGTCCATCGTCTCTGGATACGCGACCGTTTGATAGCGAGCTCGTTACCCGAATGAGATTCACAGTGGCGTAACGCTCACGGAAGGACCGAGCCGTTCGTGGCTTTGCGTTCGAAGTCTCGTTTCACTGGCAGAACGGTTGCTTCGGCTGGCGAGACGGCCGGCTAACGATGGTAGAAGGATGAACGAAAAGGAGACGGAAACTCCGAGACGAAGGTCAAATTGGAAATCAGATGCAGTCAGCTTGGTAAGCGGCTCGAAGCTCGAAATCTTCGAATCGATTTGGAACGTCGAGCGTACAGAACCGCTTTCGCACTCCATCCAGTTTTATCTACGATGTACCCTCGATCTCGTTTCCTGACCGAGGAAAGAGGATCCTTGGATCTAGGAACTTCCGCGACTCTCACCTTCCCGCGATAAATACGAAAAAGAAAGAGAGACGGAGGACGGTTCGCTCCCCCTTTCCCTCGGATGAGTTTGCTTTAGAGGACTCGAGCGTTGAGTGCGCGTGTACCTGGATCAAATCTGCATGTAAATCGTCGGAATAGGCCAGTCTCCCTGCTCTCGTTCGGACCGAAGAAGAGGACGATTCACCGGGGGTTCCGGTGAAACGGGAAAGGAGGAAAGAGTTGGTAGCATCGGAGAAGGACAGAAAGAGCGACGAACGGTGAGGACGAGGAGCAACGGCGGGGTGAATAGAGTAGAGCAGAGTAGAGTAGAGTACAGTAGAGTAGAGTAGAGTAGAGAGAGTCACGAGAAGGCACGATCGGAAGCGTGATAGACGCGTCACGAAGGTCGTCCGTTGGCTATAACCAAGTGACAACTCGATATTAACTTCGACGCCGTTGGCCACTCGTAAGTTCACGAATTCACGTTCGATATCCGCCGGAAGTAATCGAGTTCGGAACGGATTGGAAGCGACGGACCATCCACGAATCGGTCGTCGACAGGTCGACGCAAATTGCCATTCGGACGGAGATTAAGCGGTCGATTCGTGTACCGCGAAACGAGGAAATAATCGGTTCACCTTCGACAATAGCCATCGCGTTCCGCTAATCGGGAACAGAGAACGCGAATCAATTGGCGTTGTCGAAATTAACGTCCACCAAGGATAAATGTCTACGTATAGAGCTTGTAGTTGTCGCTGTTCGCTACGATGTGTCTTTGACGTCTCGTTTCTTGGCGACCAGCGGATTAAATCCGGTAGAAGCGATCGTTTCGCATATTGGGGTCAGTGTTTCGCTTTGATCAAAAGCTCGCTCGGTCTCGTCCCGAACTCGCGCCCCTTTTCGGCCCGTCGAGCACTCGTAAACGACTTTGCTCGTCGACAGAGGTTAGCCTGATCTAACGCGACCATCGAATTCTCGGTTGGGAATGCGTTCGTAACGGTGATTCCGGTCGTTCGAGACTCGAGTGGAAATTGATGGAGCAAAGTGGAGACGCTCGCGAAACGATTTTTCACGATCAAGTTCAATCGTCGACGGTGTATAAACCGCCGCAGTCGCTTCCCCTACTGGATACAGGGGAGCTGAGGGATGTACGTTAATCGTGGACAGTGACTAATGTTCCATGGCTGTGAATAGTGGCCGTGGTCATTCGAATGAAGAGACACGGAGAAATGTGGCCATTTAGGGGGAACCGGTAATTTGCATCGTGACGTTACGCACAAAGCGAGAAATAATTAACGCAAACTTACGAATCTCGGAAAATTTTCCTTACGTTCTTAAAGATATTTCTTTCCAACCTGATGCGATTGATCTACCGAACATCCAGTCGAACGTCAAACGAAAAAGGTGTCGGTTTGAACCGGAAACGGTTAAGAACTATTTAAGAAATTGTTGGCTTCCTTCCCACCCGACCAACCAAACCGTCGAAAACGTAATTCAGATTTCCTGCCATGAGATCGTCGCGTCATCGCGTTAATATTTCCATCGGTTGTCACGCTCAGAGTCGTTTCCTCGTGAGTTCCCACAATTATTCACCATCTCGCGAGATTCCAGACGCGCTGGAAATACTTTTTTCCCCTCCTTTCCCGCGGTTTGCTCACCCCATCGTTAGAATTATGTTTACCTACTTAACCAACCATTTTTTTTTGCTTATTATTTTTTTTTCTTTTTCTTTCCTTCGGTCGAGTCTCCCGTGCAATCTGTGGGGAACTCGTCTAAGCGAGACGTATGGGGATCCGTTAATGGCCAGGAGTATTGCTGGCAAGAAACGCGGGGGTGGAAGAAGCGTGGCAGTCGAGACCGGCATTAATCGTTGCCGGGTCATTCCTTGCGGTTTCTTCCCAACGATCTTTCAAGCTAAAACGTTTTCACGGCGCGTTTCAACGATACCCTTCGTTCGTCTCAATGTTGCGTATAATGCGTACAGTTGCTGACAATATTTATAGAATAGAAAAATGAAATCGAGTACCAAGCATCTTTTTTTCCCCATTTATTCGAGTTTTGAAACATAACTTCTACTTCACAAAGAGCAATCTAAATTGCAATTAGAAAAAAAGGGATAACCTTGAAACGACCTACACACCCTCGACTTGAAATTATTATTCCCTGTAGACGAAACACCTTTCTCCGAGGTGTTCGTTAATATTTTCTCGAATGACCACAAGTACCCTCCTGCTGTAAGCAGGCTCGTATTTACGGACATTTGAAATCGCACCTACCTACCTACCTACCTATCTAAAGAGAAGAGTTTTTGCGAAGACTCGAAAAGAAAAAACAAGGAATCGCAATTAAAACTGGAGCCGCGGATTAAATTACCTCCCTAAGAAGGCGTACACAATTTCGTTCCGCAGGATTTCCAGCGAATACTCACTCTTGCGGGGCAAGCGTAGAATGTTGGGTTAGGGGTTGCTGCGTCGGTTTCTCTACCTCCGTGTTAATTATGGGACCCTCGGGTGTTCGCATCGCGGCTTCCATCGCCGCGGCTTCCTCTTCCTCGCGAAGCTCCTCCGAAGCCTCCTCCGGTATCGTAGTGATATCCTCGATCGGTGGCAGCTCGTTTCCGTTCTCCTCCAAGTGGTTCTCCATCATCGAGTCCGAGTTGTCACCCGGACGTGTCACCTCCTCGATGTCGGAGTCGATGCCCTGTCCACGCGAATTGTTATTCTTTTATACCTAATTTTCTATAACATTAATCCTTTTTTTTTCTCTTCTTTTTATCGATACTTCTTACAACGTGTTACTCGTATTTATGGAATTTATTGATAAACTAATACAGAGTGATTTTGAACTTTTCGTGCAATGAATAGTTTATACGTTCCGTAATTTCATTTCAAAGTCACCCTGTATCGATGAATAAGTAAGCTCGTATATTGCCTTCGCGTATATTATCCGTCTTTTTCTTACAGGCAATAAATCGATCGCCAAGGATCAAGGTAACGAAAAGACTTTCTACCGGCAAAGAAGCAGCGAACGGTTATTAATATAAATTTTCCGGTTTCCATATTCCGGAACCGCAGATATTTATCAAGCATTATTGATGTATCGTTATCGGATCGGTACCTGAGCAAAATCCATGTAGAAGGAATCCCTGGAGTCGGAGCTGCCCCGGCGGAGCCGGAGGCTGAGATCCGGTGAGCTCTCTCCCATCTTTCTTATCTCCTTTCTCGCTTCTCCTCGACTCTTCCTGGTCTCCCTTTCGTTCCTTCCCGGTCTCCCTTCCGCTTCACCTTCTCTCCGCCCCTGTGCTACCAACCCCCTTTGTCTTTTACGAGCTTCTTGCTCCACGGACGGGGAATTCTAAAGAGGGTGGCCCTGCACACACAATCCAGAGAGTTTGTAGCCTGAAAGAATCGTCCTTGAATGACAGATCGTCGTCTCGTTCTATCATCTTTCGCCCTCTTCCCGCGTTTTTTTACCTTCCTCTCTCTCGATCCACTGTCGTCATCCCTCTATTTGTCTCTGTCGGTCGTTCGTTTCGCGGAACGAGCACGCGAGAGAACAAGAGTTCGCTCGTCGTCCGCTCGAAACAAAAATGCACCGATGAAAAGAGAGCTGCCGAGTGGTCGTACGTGAGACCGTGAATACCGTGTCCGGATCTCTGAATATCAAACGTTCGCGCGAATTAAAATTTCACCCCTCTTTCCTCCACTTGTCCGTGTTACTTTCGCTCGGAACGGTCACGCGAATTCAGGAACAACGAAACGCCATCCGACTGGAAGGAAAATTGTCCCGTTATTTAAGATTCAACGAACAGAAACACTTGGATTTTTCGCATGCTCGTTCTCTTCGAGGGGTTTGTTAGGCGCGTTCCAAACTCGCCGTTCCGGCAATTTGTCAACGTTCAAAGGAGTAAATGTTCTCCCGCTTCGAGTCTCCCTTTCTTCGCACCGATTGATCCTCGACGACTTTGAAGGGTGGCCTTCGAAATCTCGGTCGTCGCACACCTAGAGGGCGTCGTAGGTGGGCATGATCACCTAGCGCGCCAGTGGATTCGGTTACGTCGAAACTAATTACAAAAGCTAGGAAATTCAATCGAGAATACCGTTTGTCTTCGAACTAATTGCCTTAGCCGCGGTTCCGACCGGATGGCTTTAATTAAAACTACGAAATGTCGGTCTCGCAGCTCCCCACGGGATTGAACGCATGAAAAAATCTCGTTCGCGCGAACGAGCTTTTCTCCCTTCGTCGTTTAATTAAGTTCAATCCGATCGACCGATCGAAAGACAGAGAACAGTTTCAGCGACTTGAGAACAGTGAGGACTTATATACTTAAGAGCTTAGTCCTGATGTTTCCAAGTTTCAGTAGAGGGCTTAACGCGACGTTTCTTGTTGACGCCGTAACAAGATATTCCACGAGGAAGCTTCTCATGCCTGGTGCGTTAGCCTGTATTCGCGTCTAGCCTCCGAAACGCTTTTCTCCGTGCACCTTTGAGGTGTACACGAAACCGTACTCTCCGTTCGTCTCGATTCTTGTCTCCGAAGTTTCGAGCTTCCTATGTGCCAAACTATCCTATTCGGTGCAATTACTTATCCGTTAACCGATTCAAGAATGAATTTCAATATTGTTACCGTCTTTTCGTCAATTAACAGTATAGAATTTTCTTCTCAAACTTCCCTTTCTAAAATGTCTCTCGAAAGGAAACGTTTGCTGGGAAAGGAGAAGTACTTTGCAAGTAAAATGCAGAGGGAGATCGAAAACGTTGAGCGGTTCGTACCTTCAGAGAACATTTGTCTTTCTGCGCGCGATCCAGTCGTGGGCCAGCGAGACTCCACCTCACCAGGACCTCGTAAACTTGAACATCAATGAACATTCTTCCTGCTCGGGATCAGGCTGGAAACGCAACGTCGCATCGGACCCTCTGGTTCCTCGTACGTGTTTATGGCCAGTGTGCGTGGCGTCGAATATTTCTCCATCAAACGGCTCCCCGTGCACGTTACGGTATTACTACGGGCCATGGGAGAGATAACTTGGGGTAAGATGCTGCTGTATTTTTTCGCCCCGTTGGGACAAGTACGGAGATAGCTTGGAGAATCGTTGAACGGATCTGCAGGGCGTTTACTCGATTGCTCTTCCTTTTTCTTATCTTTTTTTTTTCAAATACTTGGATCGATAAAATATTCTGTCCGCGTTGCAAATGATGCAAGAATTACAAATGCTCGAAAGGACTTCAAAAGAAACGTTCCTCTCATCGTTCGAATAGTAAATTATAGTATCGCGTTACGTGAAACGATTTCAAGAAAGGTACACGTTCCGGAATCGATACAGAGATTCTATAGTCAGTGGTGCAATTGTTGGAGCATACATTTTCCCAGCGATTCGCAACAACGATTTTCCGTCACTTGTATCGCGTGCCGGGAAAGGCAGGTATTTCCACCCGCGTTCATGGTCGCCTGCAGTTCATTGGCTTTTTGCGTCGATAGCTCGTTTCGATGGTTTATCTAGCGCGTGCCAAGAAAATGGATCGACGGAGGATGCACGCAACCAAATCGCTACTTTCCAGCAACCTTTGTACGCCGTGGCAAGAGAAAAAAGCTCCGGGGCACCAATAGCGGTCGAGAAACGTATCTAACAAGGTCCAGAACTCGTTTAATTTATACGCGCAATTATATATGGAACGCGGAACTAAACTTTTCTAATATTCGTATCATTTGTGTATCCCGAGACAAATCGAAATGGAAATAAAAATAGAACAGAGGCACACAGGTAAACCACTTACGGGATCTCTGTGTTATAAGGTCGGACGTTCTCCACGCAGCTTATCCTCGTTCGTTCATCCCCCCGTGTCACGATCCGATTCGTTTTCACTTTCATCCAACGGCTCGTAGTCCCTCCTACTCTCCCGCGCGGACATCCGATCGCGCCAGCGGATCCGTCAGCTAGCCTCCGGTATCCGGAACCTCCGCGGTTCCATGGCCGGCCGCAAAACTGTTGAACTACGCAGAGCCACCCACACCACTGACACGCGCAACGGAACACCGAACCACCCGGTTAACAGTCGCGGGAAAAGGATGCACGCGACCGATTCAGACTTCCATCCAGTACCGATTGCTGTCACGAGAACGGCGCTGCACCGCGACCGCGACCAAGTGTTACACGCGATTCACCACGCGTTCGGTTTTGACCCCTGTCGCGCGTGCCAATTCGCACGGGGGTTGTTTTTCCTTGGATAATAATCTCGCAGGCGGACCGATCGGCCGCTGCAATCGCCACGGCCGCACACACAGCCGGAACTTGTTGATGCGACCTTGTGCTTACGATCGAAAGTGTTTTCGAAGCGCGGGTTCAGGGACGACGTACGATCAATCGTGGTGCCGAGACCAGCCACCGAAACGACACTCTTTGGCACCCCCCGAAGGGCGCGCCACGCGAGCCATCGACATCCTGCTGCCAGATCCGCCGGGCTGCTGCGATGGCCCGGGCGTCGCGACCACAGCGCCTGCGACGCCGCCACCCGTCTCACGCCGGCGACGTCGTTGCAGCTACCCCAGGAGCGTATCTACCCTTGAGCATTTCTTAAGTTTTCAACTCCACGAGCTCACGATATTGGGGTTTTTTGTTCGAAGCACTGGTTTCTTTTATTTGTTTTTAGAACAGTGCGTTGATGGATGGTAGGTGATGATTTTAAGGATTTGATATAAGTTTCGTTTATTCATCGTGGCTAGTTGGATGAACGTCAAATCTTTTAAAACCCTTTAATCTATAATTTCATCAAATGTTTAAAAGTGGCAAGCAATTGTCAATGATAAGAGGATTTAAACGATGGAATAAATACTTGAATTGGATGCAGGGTTTCGTTCGAACTAGTTACAGATCATTGGATGAGCAAATATGTATCGGAGCATGCGCTTGAGGTAGAAAAACAGTGTACCGAGTGCGCTGTTCGGAAGCTTCCGTGTGGAAAAAATGTGTAACGCGTTTAGTGATCCGGAAGAGACCGAATACTCGATAAATTTTAATCGTAATTCAATCTAGATTCTGTATAAAATACCCCCATTCGATGATACAACTTTCAATTTATTAGAATTACTTTTACGAGGGAAGGAATACGAGCGATGTATGCGACCTTCACTTGTTGCACTCGAGTAAGGCTACGGACACGAATCAATGAATCACCAAATTGCGTATTAGAATTGTTTTATTTTATTTTATTTATTTATTATTATTTTTTTTTTTTTTNTGTGGAAAAAATGTGTAACGCGTTTAGTGATCCGGAAGAGACCGAATACTCGATAAATTTTAATCGTAATTCAATCTAGATTCTGTATAAAATACCCCCATTCGATGATACAACTTTCAATTTATTAGAATTACTTTTACGAGGGAAGGAATACGAGCGATGTATGCGACCTTCACTTGTTGCACTCGAGTAAGGCTACGGACACGAATCAATGAATCACCAAATTGCGTATTAGAATTGTTTTATTTTATTTTATTTATTTATTATTATTTTTTTTTTTTTTTCGTTTTTTCTTCACAGAATGTATAAGTACGATGATACAATATATACGTGTGACGTTAAAAGTATAACTGCCGCTTAAGACGTACAAACAACATTAGTATTATTTTTTGGTAAAATAATAAAAATAATATAAGCATTATACACATTTATGTATATCTATACATTTTGCTATCGGTGTATTTTTTATTTCTACCTTCCCATTGTTTCGTTAAAGCTGCCGAATTGAACGTTACTTCACAGTTCATCGGTCGTATAGGGAACCAAGAAATAAAATCTGCACCGTAGATATTTTTTTATATGCTTACGGTATCTTTTCGCGTATCAGTCGCGTTGAAAATCTTATCACATATTGGAAACACGACACGTCGTATTTGAGTGTTTCAAAGATGTACTAATTTCCTACACACTTTGGCCAAGCCAAGCCTCCGCAAGATATGGATACAATAACGTATATCACGACCTACGATATTCGGAAAATTGTATTCAATACGATAGTTCGGATTTGATCGAATCGTGTATAACAGTATCGCTACTCACAATTAGAATGGCGCCAATAATAACGTAGATTTTAACATTTTTCCAGAACAACGAACGCGCCAAATTTCTGCTGGTTTTCCTAAACGTACTCGACTGAAAATACACGAAACAATTTTTTTTCTTTTCGCGCTTCCATCGTCGTTAAAAAGAATCAAAGTTCTACTTACGTTGGCAGTTAAATTTTCAGTTTTGTTCACGAGAAGTTCTAACCGTTCTCCACGCATTGCAACGTTATCGATATTTTTACTCATTATGTCTTTTAATTCATCCAGGTCACCAAAAACATTAGAGAATGCATCGATTTCTTGATTAGACTCGCTGTAATGTTTCTAAACAAAATGTAAACGTATGCACGTTTATAAAAATACGATAAAATACAAATTAGATTATGTTTATGTTTTCTGTACCATCGTACTGGCTAAAGCTGTGGCAAAATCTGTGTTCATTGCATACGGCACTGAAGTTTGCGCATCCTGGCCATAAGCAGCCAAAAATCTGTTTTTAATTTCCGCGAGATATAAAAATGCTCTGGACCTTTGGAAATCCTACGAAGCAGAAATATCAATGAATATCGCGCTAAATATTTCTTGGATAGTTTCATATTTCCAAATCGCTTACATCATCCGTGATGCACATGTAAATAATATTATCTTCGCATATGTAATGAAAAAGGTATCGTCCTTGAGAATATGTCAGCTTATCATTTTGACCTGGTACTTTGGCCAAAATGTGTTCCGTCATCTCATCAAAATTCCCAGCACAAGTAGCATACTTTGCCAATATAGTTGTCCCTCGAGCTATCACGCTATATAAAATTGGCATGATGAATGCTGGAACAAAAATTAAGGATGTAACAGTATAAAGTCATCGCTCTAAGGAATTTATCCGGCGAACGATAAAATTTTGTTTGTAACAGAATTCTCTTATCCGTTATCATACTAAGTAAGACCGAAAACAATGATGTTTGCAGAAGGTGTTGCTACATCATCGCACAAATGATATATAAAAAAACAAACTGGTGCGATTTTTAAAAAAACCACCTAACTATCGAGATTACGAAACAATGATTAAAAAAAAAAAAAAAAATGAGTCGTATGCATGACAAATTAAAACGTCATAGTTTCTAACCTCTAAGGAACGGTAAAATTTGTTACGAATACATTTGTTCATGCTTGATCGACCATATCGGAAGAAATAAAAAATCAAATGATTTCGAAGCAACGAATATTCGAATTTGACAAAGTCAACAATCAGCTATTTTCGCGACCTACCTCAATTTCTGGGGTGGCGCGAATGGAGAAAACGATCGTGCACTTTTTTCGTCGCTAACCTTAGAATCACTGTTCTTCTGCCTCCTAAAGTCGTATTTATGAACAATGTAACTGATCGATGAACTGTCAACTAATAAGAAGCGATTTGAAATAATTAAAACAGAACTCCGTTGTAACCCATCAACAACATCAGCGACTATCGTTAACACATGACAGTTGATTGTTGCCAACGTCGCGATCCATGAACGCAAAGTCATGCGCGGTACTCGGAGCGCGTGTTTTAAAAGAATTCTTTTCTTCGCTCCGCGTTTCTCGTAAAGAAAGGTCAACTTTTTTTTTTTTTTTTTTTTTTTCACGTATTAGGACGAGTTTTCATAGCTTAGCGAAACAGTTAAAAGTGCTTAAAATTTCGGTATTAAAACGACGCGTTCCACAATTTTTCTTGAAAGCAGCCACCTTTTCGAAGCAACTGAACAAGCTAATAAAAATCACAGAACTTCTCGAATACTGTTAGAAATCAAAGTATTCTCACAATTCTGTACTCCGTTTATCGACCCGATTGCTCTAATTTTATCGTTACCAGGAATCGCGTCCAATAACTACCAGAAAACTTACAAGTTTTACAAGTTGAGGAAGAATCTATTACAATCCATGCTTCGTTCTTTATCACGGTACTCGAAGTTCGCACCAAAAATTGGAAAGAAGAGGGACACGCGCGTTCAGCTTCGAAAGCTCGGAAACGGCACGTGGTTGGCTCGAGTGGCGCATGTCAGCAACCGTAGAAAGCCGTGGTGTACCAGTTTTCTGAGTTTCTCAGCCGCGTACAGTTCGATGGCTCCTCACACGTGGCCGCGTGTCGAGCAATGCACCGACGCCGCTTACTATAATGGAGAAGGGAGGTAGCAGAACGTAAGCGTGGATAGATAACGGTGTCTTCGTCACGAGGAAGAGACGCGGTCGCGTGCACGCGGAGCTCGCATCAGCTTCAGTTCGTCGTCGATCGGCCAACATACGACCGCCTCCAGCTCTTTCGCGACCGCTGTCTGCTATCGCTCCTGTTCCGTCTTTCATCGTTTGTTCGCCAGTTCCTGTGACCTTGGCAATGATATTGGGTAACTATACCGCCTGGTCGCTTCGTTATCGAATTATATTTGATCGCGTTTCGACATCTTCGTCCGCGTGGACTTTTTGCCGGTACATTGATCTCGTCGAGATTTCTCGTCGGTCGAGAACGATGAAACGTGTTTATTTGACATTTATTGAACGCTAGTTGGCAACGATGATGTTTCACGAGTAAGATCTGAAGAGTTTTCTTCTTCCTCGACCCCGATCGTGAACTGGTTCCGAGGAAAAAGCGGTAGAATCGTGACAGGTGCCAGGGCACGCGGATCGGTTGAATGGAAAATTTCTCACGCTGCGTTTCCCTGTAATTTTCTTGCGCGGTTGCGTAGCTCTCGCAGTTTTTGGTACGTATATTTAGCATAGGTTATCGAAATCCGCCTCTGTCCGATGTCGTTCGTGGTAGATAAACTTGTCGGAAAGGAACGCTGCTTTTCGAGTGAATTTTTCGACTTGATCCTCGTGCAGTATGTCTGTGCGACTATGTACTTCTCGCTGAAAGCATTATTGGTGCCCAAGGTTCGCGACTTAGAACTGTCGTTAGAGTTATTTGCACGCTCGGTTGTGCGTCAGAGAGCAACGCCCTTGGTATTGATTTCAACAGAAGGGTCCGTTGTCTCCCCCGTGCGATTTCCCTTCTTTTCGCGACCTGCACGAAAACGGTAAATCGATAACATCGAATGAAATGCCAGGTTGTATACAATACGAATAAAATGATCGCGGAAATTGAAAGATTCGCGTTGGAAGCGCGTACAGTGCATTAAGATAAGTGTTTTCTGTCGTATCGCCGTTTTATCGTGCGTAGAACGTTTAGTGTTTCGACTTACCGATTAGATCGGGACACGACATAGCATTTACCTCGGTTTATTGTTAAACAAGCGTTCGTCGAGAAATATTGTTACCCGAGTTTGAAATTGTCATAGAGTTATCAAGTAGATCTACAAGAATAACAAGATCTACGAGAAAAAGTAAATATAACGTGTGACATTCTGTGCACATTTTCGAAAGTTTACAGGTCTCTTAGCCTACTTTCCCGACACGGTATCAGCGACACGGGACATTTTAGCGAGGAAAAATTGTGCAAGTCGTCTAATGTACTTACCTATCCGCTGTTGCTGCATTCCGTTACGTTTGTTCCGATTTCTCGCGATCGAAAGGATGTCCTTTCGAATTTTAACGATCTATGAATAACGTTATTTCATCTCTTTCCGGTCGGCTGACAAGACCGCCGGCTTCTGTTTGTTCGGGTACCGTTAATCGCGCCATGCACATCGACTTCCAATTTGCATCGTTCGAGGCTGCTTTTTGCCGAGTTTTATGTAGAATGCAAATAAAAACGGTTGCTCGGTTGGAACGCGATGTAGATCCTGCTGAAAAAAAAGTTCTTTCAACTACACGAATGCATCGACTCGAGTTCATTTTCGATGATTTGCAAATTGATTCCCGATTCCGCATCGTTAAATCCTCATCTACTAGATCGGCGATGTATCCGAGGAACGTAGGCGCAAAAAGGTTCGCGCTCTGATTGGCGCGGGTTTAGGTAGCGACGAAAGGTTTACGCGCATCGTTCAGGAACAAGAATCTCACCGAGGTTCGACTTTTGTCTCTGTCTCACCCCGAAACTATCCGCCTCGGTGGTTACTTGCATTGCAAATACCTTGATTTCGTGTCCGCGTTAACGTTCCGTTGATGTTCTTTTAGAAACACGTGATCGAGGACCTTAAAAATGTTCGTAAAAGAAATGAAAAAGAAAAGACCGAGGTTCGATGCAGACGAAGAATTTTTGTTCACGCGATCTCGCCGCGATCGTATCTTTGTCTTCGTTGTTTTCGACTTGGAGAACAAAGAAAGCTTCTATTCGAATTTCATCTCCATCCAAGCTTTAAGAGCGCTTTAGGAACGCTTTAGGAACGCTTTACGAACGCTTCGTCAAAGTTTTATCTGAATGTTAAATCGCGACTGCAACCCAAGGATATTACAACGGACCGTTTTGCATGGCCACTTAACCGTTGAGAATTAATCGCTGGATTTTTCGCGAGCAGACAGAACGCGGCTGACGTACGTGTCGGCGGCCGCGGTTGGAGCCGGCACGGTGGTCGTCTTTTTCTGGTGGTGGTGGACCAAAAAGCAGAAGGATCGGCCGCCCTCGCAATGGCGGAAGGTTGGCGAGTTGAGCGACCTAGTCGTATATCCGGTCAAATCTCTTGGACCGGTTCGAATGAACTCGATGGAATGCACGAAACTGGGTTTGAAATCTGGCTGGTTGAGGGACCGAACTTTAATGGTGATCGACTTGAATGGGCACTTCGTCACTGCCAGACAATGGCCAAAGATGGTTCAGGTGAGTTCTAATTGAGACACGTAGATTCTGCTTCTGTCTTGTTATCTTTCGATCTACCGATCTTAATGCTTGTTTTAAGGAGCATTAAAACGCTATGCATTGAGACGCTTTACGCGATGACGCCACAGGAACGGATGATATTAGATAAGCTTATGAAGACGTAATCATTGTATCTGTACGTGTATTAATGTAACCAGGATATCTCTCACGAGGGAGGTGGGGTTGAGAATTGTTTCAAACGTTTCACCATTCTAACGAAACGCGTGCTGTGATCGCGAAAAAGGAAACAACACGAGAATGAATCGCTGTGAAAGTTGACGGGCGGATCAGATACGAATGGATGCGCGATAATCACGACCATTTTCTCCCATCTCTCGCGTCCTCTTCACGAATCGTTAAGTCCCGTCGTTTGCACGATCCTGGAAACCATCGGGCCTCGATCCAACCGAGTTTCCTCTTCGAGCCCGAAGAACCGAGCCGAACATTCCCCTGGTTCCAGTCAGGAAACGCGAAACTCTTATAATCGAGATTAACGAGCCGTTTTATCGTTGTGAAAACTCGCGAAATTAACCGCTGGAATCGGACGCGAGTAATTAATTCACTCCTCTGTGGCATTTTTTTCCGTCGATCAACGCATCCGTTTAACGAGTCGTTTTCGCTCTGATTGAATTGCGTTCCGCGCTTTCGAAACTTTGATTCGACGGGAACATCTCTGTTTTAGAAATTTTTAATATCAATCTTCTTTAGTAATTGATGAAATAATGATCAGAATTTGTGTGCACCAAGGTGTCGCCTAACATCTCCGGAACGATCCTCACGTTGTCTGCCCCGGGAATGATGTCCGTGTCTATCGACTTGTCGCGAATCCAAGGCAAAGGATTCCGAGTGGCGATTTGGGGCCAACCCGTAGCTGCCTGTGACTGTGGCGAAGAACCTGCCAGGTGGTTGTCTCGGTTCCTTCTTCAGGAAGACACCGGATTCAGACTGGTCTACTATCCTTTGGATAACCCGTCGAGAGAGATAAGAACGAAGAACAAACGGTTCCTGTTGACTGCTGACGACACTGTAAGTTTCATAGCTTAATCGGACAATCTGAATACTTTATTATAAATTAATAAATTTTCTATGATTTACCAAACGATCGATTTGTCCAACAGGGCGCGTATCCAGATGCTACAAGTTATTGTTTAATAAACGAAGGTTCAATAGCCGACCTAAACACTCGATTAGACGAACCAGTCATCTCGGAGCAGTTTCGACCAAATTTCGTCGTAAAAGGTGCCACCGCGTACGAGGAGGATAGCTGGGGCTGGGTGAAGATCGGAGATGTCATCTTCAAGAATGTCATGCCGTGCACTAGATGCATCTTTACTACCATCAATCCGGAGACCGGGACGAAGAATCCAAAGGCTGAGCCTTTGAAGGCTCTGAAAAGGTTTGATATAATGCGATATCGTTTTGTTTGATCAACATTTGCTGTCGCGAATACGAATACGATAAATGAATTTGATAAATATTAGGCAGCATACCTGGGGAAATTACATTATCGTGTCACATATTATTTTACTTTCTAATTAAAAGTGTAAAAAGAAATATTTACGTTACAGTTACAGGCAAATAACGGATCCAGAAATTCGTCCACTCGTCGGCGAGAGTCCAGTGATGGGAATTCACCTCGGTTTGAGGAGTTCCAACGGTAGCATTCGATTAGGGGACCCAGTTTACGTCAGCGTGCCCGACGAACAACCATTGTTGATATCGCCTCCCTAGCTACACCGGTGGGCTTCTTGCGAAGACGAGATCTTCGTCTACGAGGAAGCCGAGGAATCGTTGAAGGAGGACTCTTTGCAGACGGATTTGGCAAGCAGCGAAAATTCGTAGCGTCGAGTCTAATAGCGCGTATCCGATCGTTAAGTTGGGGCCTAAAACAACTTGCTCGCCTAGAGCGTTGTTTCCTGGGACAAATTATTGTTCTCTAGATTAGGGGATGATTTAAAGAACGCAATAGTCGCGTTGTATCGATAGTTCAAACCTTTTTGCCAAGTGTATTCCGCTTTGAGGACGAAGCGTTTATCGAGAGAGGTAATCAGCGAAGAGAATCGTTGGTTCTCTAATATGGTATTTTTGCTAAATATCGATCGTGGTTCAATGTTATCGAGGACAATATAATGGCGTCCGTGCGAGACGCGTTTACTGTTCGTTCATATTTGTAACGAGTATATTATGGTAAGAAATAAATAAATCACAGGGAAACGTTTGTTTAAGTCGACGGGAGAAAGAAAATTGGAACGCTCTAATTTTACGACAATAATATTTATTTATTTACACTACAAAACAACAGGGACGATTTACAATAGAAGACATAATGCATTCAATTCGGAGATCGACACACTTTTACATATTGGTATTCATCAACGATGACCATTCACTTATCGCGTTGATTCTCCGGCGATCCGAGAAAAGAGTGATATCGTTCTATCTCGTGTGCGGCGTGTAAAACGGTCGAATAAATAGTGTCGAGTGTCAAGGTCTATGAAATAATCTCAAACTGTGTTCAGTTTTGTACAAGGGTTACAAGATTTTCTTAGTTCACCAAATAGTCACCGCAACGAACGTAGCGGGTTGGCAGCCCTTGGAGAAGCAATAGACGAGAAAACGCGGGCCGCTGAACGAGAAAAAACTTATTTGCGTGTAGATCGATCGAGAAAAGAAGGACAATCAATGCTTGGCACTGTTGCGTTTCGGTAACAGCTATATGTACAAGTTCACGCGAGATTCTGCTCGACTTTGCGCCATCTTTTGCGGGGCTAGATGAAAAGATATCTATAAGTAACAACAATTTTTAAGAGAGTTACCTTTGAAAATTACAATATCGAAGTAATGTTCAATTCCACGAAAGTTCGAGCAAAAGGAACCTCAACAGTGGGAACTTCCTAATTGCTACGCAAGTAAATCAAACTAGTAGGGAGAACATGCTACGTACAAAATAAAGGGGAAGAATATTACAGAGAAGAAGAAAAAAAAAAGTTGGAGGACGAGAGACAGGAAACGAATAGAGAAAAGACAGAAGCGAAGCAGGTCAGAGAAAGAACGACGACAGATATCGTCGCGCGGTCTGACGCGGTTTAGAAATTCAAAGTCGCGAGGTTACGCTGTTCAGTTTGACGAGGACGATTCAGTAACATCGACGAGACACTTCGGACCTCGGGGACAAGGGGGCAACGCGTAGGTTGGTCGCGTTGCCAACGTCGTACCCGTGTTCCTGCTCGACAATCACGACTCGGCAATGGCTCCCACGTGGCTCCTGAATGGTTCAGGACCATCGAATCTTCTCTTGTACTTCCACACCCTATCGCTGTCGCGCGCTGTCGACTTCTATATGATGGAAGTAATCAATCTCGCCTTGAAGTTGACGATGCGCTCGCTCGTCGCTGCCAGGCGCTGAAAAATGAAAGGGTTTCGATTCAATTTCGCAGAACAAAACATTTGAAGTGGAAGTAAGCGAGAGCGTCGGTGAAAGGGCAAAGGAAAAAAAATTTCTTTCCAATCTCGTTCAACTTCCTGGTCGTATCGTTATAGGATAGCTGTTCTCCTTCCAGTCGGATAGAAAGTTAAATTTTGAGAGAAGAAATCGACGCTGAAATATTCAACTGTTATTATAATTCAATTCATTTTTCTTTAGTTTTCTTCCTACAGAGGACAACCTCGCGATATTCCGCAGAGAAATAAAGAAACGTTCGCAACACTTTCGTGGAGATACGTTTCATCGCCGCTTTCGACACTTCTTATCCACGCAACCGCAGTTTCGCCGTGATGGATGAAAGAAACGATCATCGATCGGCCCAGGATCGTTCGTTGTACCTTCGAATGATCGGAGCGTGTAACGGAGGTTCCGATCTGCCATGTTAGGAGGGAAGCAGACGAATTCCGTGCGATGTACGAAGCGTGAACGCTTTCCAGCCGATGCCCGCTTCTTACCAGCGAGCATGCTGGAAGAAGGTTGCGCATAATAAACGCGATTAATTTTAACAACGCTCGAGTCCCATCGCCGCGATAACTTACACCTGTTTTTCCGTTCGCTCGTGCCGTTGCTTTCTCTGGTTTCTCGCCTGAAAAACGTTCCGTTGCCTTGGTATGCCATAATAAAGACGTAGCCGGTCAATTACGCGCGACACGAGTCGAGAAAAACGCGGAATGGAGCCTCGGTTGGCCAGCAGATTCGTTTTCGCGAGAATTCTTGACGCGTTCTTTTTCGACCGCTTTCTTCCCACTTAAATTCCACGCAAAAATCACAGAAAAATCTCGTTACCGTTCGCTGCGTTTCCTCTTCGCGCCGAGAAATCGTAAGACCGATCAATTAGGCGAGAATCTAGAGGATTTTTATCACGGTGACAACGTTCGCTTGAAAATGGACTACTTTTTGTTGAACTGTATCGTGAGAAAATCGACGGAGCGTTGTGGAGGTTTTCGTGGCGCGATCAACGGCCTCTAACGAGTTAGTTCCACGTATTTCTTTTGTCGATCCAATTCGCTTTCGTCGCGAGTTCACGGCGTGCGAGAGCGAAACGCGACACGCGAGCATCTGAATTTAGACGGATGACTGTAATTATCCATTTATCCAAGGCAACACGGTGTCGCTAGGTGTTATGGCATCATCTGATCAAACGTGATTTTAGAAACTTTTTTAATCATTTACACAAATTTTGAACTTCCAACAACAAAGATTATTATTCAAGAATCAATCCAATGTTATTACGGTCGTGGAATTCTGAAAGTCATTGCATGCAAGTATAGAGAAATGGTATTCATAGGTCGTTCGAGGACGAAGGATCTACGCGGATCGCGATCAAAGGAGCTGGTCTGTCGTGCCCCTGGCACTATCGCGTGCCAGGAACCACGTAGCAGCTGCTTGCATAAGTCAGCCGGCAAATGGACGAGCTATTTCATAGAGAAAGTCGCTTACATTTTTGCTTTTCATCGATCCTGACGGGGGCGCTTTCGTAATCGGCCGGTTTTATATCTGGAACGACAACGCGTCACGCTCGCGCAACTTTCGGCAAAATCTCCACATGGAGAATTGGTCCACGTCGAATTTAGAGTTTCTCCTGTGGTTCGATGAAATTGTGAAATTCTAGACGCTCTAACTTCTCTATACTTTCCTAACTTCTTTCGACCAGAGCGTCACTCGTTTCGAACCGATTATTAAACGGCGGAATGTTATTCTTAACGCGTAACGTCTATTGCTATAAGTGGTCATCTTATTTCGGCAAACGCGTCACAGAGTGTCAAGATAAGAACGAAGAGATCGATTAATTAAGTACTTTGTAAGTCGAGACACTTTCATCAGAGTGTATTAACCTTTTCCACGTGGATCAACTTGTTTCGCGCTCGACTTCAAACTGGAACGTAGAATTTAATCGTGTGTCGATCTTGACGAATCGTTCGTAGCGGTTGGTATTTTTGTCAGTGTCGACGGGTAATGTTGTCGTTTCAATCGCGAGCGCTGATAAACCGTACTAAGAGAACGCGCTATATTTATTCGAACGATAAAGAAAAGAAAAATGGAACGTTAATATGAAATTACAAGCGAGTAGCTCTAACCTGTGAAAGATAGCGTAGTTTCAGTTTCGAACAAATTGGTTGCATAAAATCGTGTAAAAAATATAGTCAGATTGAAAAGCAGAACTTAAGCTCGTTTCAGAAAAAGGATTACGATTAATCTAAACACGTTCACGGCGCTTTGTTCGAAACCCGTTACGCCGGCTGACTCGTAAATCTCGAGAAAAGCCGCGTTCGTTCGTTTCGTCGCCATTTCGTAATCGCGTTTTGACCGATCTTTTTTTTTCTTTGTATCCTACACACATTTCGCTTCACGTTTTCCCTGCATCGTTAAGTATAATCAATTTCTAGCCGCGAAGAGTTCGATCGGTGCTTACCGCAACGCGATCGTGTTGGCGAGTTTCATTCATATCGCTCGTTTGCTCGAGGAGAAACTGTTGTCTTTGTAAAACATTCTTTTACGATTGTTGTGCAACGAAGTAGATTAAGTAATTTGTAGAACGAACTACTCGAACTATTTGGTCGGTTGTATCGTAAGCTACTTAAATAATTTAAAACTTTTCGGTCTTTCATCATTTCTTTATCAATGGAGAATATTTTCTTTTTCATGATTTCTATGATTTTTATGATTCTTTTATGTCGCGATGTTAATTAGATAATTAACATTGGATAAAAAGAATACTTTAACTTTTTCAACATTTAGACTTCCCTTTGCTAACAATAAGTTGCTGACACGTTAAACGCTACGTCGATTTTTATGCATCTTCCATTATACCGTGTGCTACGATACGAACTAAAAAACATTTGGCCGTTAAATAGCGGTGAGTTTAAGAAGAGAATTATGAAAAACCTGCAAAGGAAAGTCGTACCTTTGTTTAACATCATTAACGAATTATAAGGTATTATTTTTTTGGTCCTCAGAAACCAACGACGTTTAAACGAAAAGTTGAGCGCGAGTCCGCTGGGACTGGCGTAGCGCTTAACGTATTAATCACCGTACAATAAGATTACTTACAAGAATGAGGTCCTGTATAAGATTCGAAATTCCTCTGTTCGCTATGACGAAAAGCCTGGTAACCGGTCCTGGAACCGCCTCCTGAGTTTCGTCGGTTTTTCCAACGGCGCCCGAAGAGTTCCCTTGACTTCCGCTTCCGGCCACCAGCTGTAAATAATCGAACCACCGATCAAGTTAATATCGAAACACAGGATTCTTTCACGAGAAGAGCACGAAAGAAGGTGAATGATAGACAAGTTGCGTAGATCGTTCATTGTCATCGATTATCGCGTGAATCGTTGTCGTTTTATTTGAAATGGGAAGATAGTTGCAGTGTGTAGCAGCTCCACTTCCAGTTCCAGCGCTCCCGACACTACGGTGCTTCTACCTCCTGAATCCTACTTGCGGCTACGATCCATCGATCTTGCTGCTACGATCCTTACGTGCGCTCCTTCGGCTCGTGACATTGTTTCGGTTATCTTTATAGGGTGTCCATACGCTTAAAGTGTCTTCTCGTACGTGCCTTGCACGTTTAAATAAAA
>SMSQ01008433.1:120971-131941 GCA_019453375.1 Ctenoplectra terminalis
TAAACACGTTCACGGCGCTTTGTTCGAAACCCGTTACGCCGGCTGACTCGTAAATCTCGAGAAAAGCCGCGTTCGTTCGTTTCGTCGCCATTTCGTAATCGCGTTTTGACCGATCTTTTTTTTTCTTTGTATCCTACACACATTTCGCTTCACGTTTTCCCTGCATCGTTAAGTATAATCAATTTCTAGCCGCGAAGAGTTCGATCGGTGCTTACCGCAACGCGATCGTGTTGGCGAGTTTCATTCATATCGCTCGTTTGCTCGAGGAGAAACTGTTGTCTTTGTAAAACATTCTTTTACGATTGTTGTGCAACGAAGTAGATTAAGTAATTTGTAGAACGAACTACTCGAACTATTTGGTCGGTTGTATCGTAAGCTACTTAAATAATTTAAAACTTTTCGGTCTTTCATCATTTCTTTATCAATGGAGAATATTTTCTTTTTCATGATTTCTATGATTTTTATGATTCTTTTATGTCGCGATGTTAATTAGATAATTAACATTGGATAAAAAGAATACTCTAACTTTTTCAACATTTACACTTCCCTTTGCTAACAATAAGTTGCTGACACGTTAAACGCTACGTCGATTTTTATGCATCTTCCATTAGACCGTGTGCTACGATACGAACTAAAAAACATTTGGCCGTTAAATAGCGGTGAGTTTAAGAAGAGAATTATGAAAAACCTGCAAAGGAAAGTCGTACCTTTGTTTAACATCATTAACGAATTATAAGGTATTATTTTTTTGGTCCTCAGAAACCAACGACGTTTAAACGAAAAGTTGAGCGCGAGTCCGCTGGGACTGGCGTAGCGCTTAACGTATTAATCACCGTACAATAAGATTACTTACAAGAATGAGGTCCTGTATAAGATTCGAAATTCCTCTGTTCGCTATGACGAAAAGCCTGGTAACCGGTCCTGGAACCGCCTCCTGAGTTTCGTCGGTTTTTCCAACGGCGCCCGAAGAGTTCCCTTGACTTCCGCTTCCGGCCACCAGCTGTAAATAATCGAACCACCGATCAAGTTAATATCGAAACACAGGATTCTTTCACGAGAAGAGCACGAAAGAAGGTGAATGATAGACAAGTTGCGTAGATCGTTCATTGTCATCGATTATCGCGTGAATCGTTGTCGTTTTATTTGAAATGGGAAGATAGTTGCAGTGTGTAGCAGCTCCACTTCCAGTTCCAGCGCTCCCGACACTACGGTGCTTCTACCTCCTGAATCCTACTTGCGGCTACGATCCATCGATCTTGCTGCTACGATCCTTACGTGCGCTCCTTCGGCTCGTGACATTGTTTCGGTTATCTTTATAGGGTGTCCATACGCTTAAAGTGTCTTCTCGTACGTGCCTTGCACGTTTAAATAAAAATTATATCGTTCGATGAGGTAACTTGGAAAAGATGGAGACACTGTTTCGCGGTATGGACAACCTAGAGGTGCACATAAACTAAAAACATATTCACCAGGACCCAAAGAGACAATAACATTACTGTGATAATTACAGGCAACATGACGCACGCTCGATTCGTATACTTACTCTTCTGCTCGGTCCTTGAAGAAACGTACGTCACGCACCGTGCTATCAATTTGCTATTAGAGGAATTCGTGTACGAGGCCAGACGATTCGATTGCGCGATAATTTAGTCGAAAAAGAATAAATAATTCTCTTGATTTTTCGCAACATTCATCTAGATTTTAACAACGCCAAATGGAATTGTCTGGCAGCGCGTTGCTTTTGGTGCGTTCCAGCAGGAACGAAAGATCTACAGCTACGACGCTAACGGTAGTACAATATGTGTGCAATGGACGAGTACGAAATCACAACAACGAGAGAATCTGCAGTCGATCAATGGCTGCCCTGAAATTCCGAGTCGAATCGGTCGGGATGTCCATCAGCCAAGTTCAGCTTCGTCGAAAGTCTTTAGTCGCTGGTTGTTGATGTTGCGTCGGGACCGTTGGCCGGGTGGAACGATTGGAACGATTGAACGGAGGGTGTTCAGGACATGACGGACCGAGGAATTCACAGGATCACTCGATACTTGTCCCAAATCGGAGGAAAGGATCGCTCTTAAACGACGACGTTACGATTAGTGGGAAAAATGTGGCTATGATCGGTGTTAAATGGTCTTCGAGAGACTAGAAGATTTACGATAAGATTTCAAAATTTCTTCTCACAAATACTTGAAAAGATTCTTCTAGTCACTCGAATTGGGATCAGAGGATGAATGTAAACAGAGGCTGGTTAGTGACAACGATGATGGATTACATCTAAAAGACCTGGCCTACGCTAGGACCATGAGAGATCGATGAACGTAGCAAGTACTGTGCGCCAGGTTTCTCCTGAAATCATTCTNAACGGAGGGTGTTCAGGACATGACGGACCGAGGAATTCACAGGATCACTCGATACTTGTCCCAAATCGGAGGAAAGGATCGCTCTTAAACGACGACGTTACGATTAGTGGGAAAAATGTGGCTATGATCGGTGTTAAATGGTCTTCGAGAGACTAGAAGATTTACGATAAGATTTCAAAATTTCTTCTCACAAATACTTGAAAAGATTCTTCTAGTCACTCGAATTGGGATCAGAGGATGAATGTAAACAGAGGCTGGTTAGTGACAACGATGATGGATTACATCTAAAAGACCTGGCCTACGCTAGGACCATGAGAGATCGATGAACGTAGCAAGTACTGTGCGCCAGGTTTCTCCTGAAATCATTCTCACGATCAATCTTTCTCAACGATTCGAACGATTAAAGCGAGGATTCTGGCGCGCAATCCATGCACGATCGAGACGATTGGAGAACGAAGAAGAAGTAGAAACACGGGGAAGATAAGCTGATGAAGAAAGAAGAGAGGACAGAGAGATAAGACGAGAGATGTTCGAGCTTTAAGTAAACGGAAGACGAAGAACAAACGAAGGATGCGAAGAACGAGTAACATGCGATCGTTAGCCACGTGCGAGGATTATAAGGTACAAATCAAACAGTTAGGTGCGTTACATCGGTGTAGAGGGGACCGGGTCCTATTAAATACGCGGTTGCATTGCTGGTAGACGTGCGAAGTACTTCTTTCGAGGCGGGACAGAAACATAAGATTCGTCTAGACGACAAACAGAAGGACACTCTTGCTTCAAAGCGACACCGTTTCAAAGTAGGACAGTTTATGCTGTACAATTTCGAAAGAAGTATTTTTTCAAACAGGTGCATCGCTACAGAGATACCCAAACAAAAATTAAGATGTCAGTGATGGGAAAGGCGCCAACCATTAAGCGCGATCGACAAGAAGAAACATACTGTTAGTCAAAGCCAGAGCAAACAGAAAACCTAGCAGGTTCCAGCAAGCCATTATACAGCGACACTTCTGAAAATCTCCATTAGGAAACCTGTGGTATTCGTTTACAAGGTGGACAAGTGAGTGAGAGAAAGAGAGAGAGAGAGATAAAGAGACATAAAAAAAGAGAAAGAGAGTGAGATAACAGAGAAAGAGAAAGGAAAAGAGAGAAAATAGAAAGAGAGAGAAGTGCAGTAGGCAGTGTCCGTTCGGCTCTGCTAGGAAGGATTGGCGTACCGGTGGTAGGTTGCCGGCTCCTGACGCGGCCGGTGCACTGGTCGAGGATCCCGTCGTGGTCGAGGAACCAGCTGGAGCGGCAGCAGGGGCGGCACCTTGGGGAACCGGGCCCAAGTCCCGAGAGGCGCTTAAGCCGAGCCCTAGGCTCTGCGTACCTGCCACCACGCGGTACACCGTGCCCGCCGCTCTTGCCGCCCCGTCGGCCGCTTGCTAAACGAGAACAGAGACGAGAACTTTCGTTTACTGATCCGCTCCTCGGGAAAACACCTGTCTATTTATTCATTTTTTTTTTCTTTCTTTCATTCTCGTTCGTTACGTCGCGTCGTTTCGACAACAGGCGATTATCCTCTTCTCCTCCACGCTAGTAGATTAGTATTAGTCTTGTTCTGGTGGATATCCTGTAAAGCGGCTGAAATTGTTTTTTAGCGACTAGACTAGGCGAGCGTTTTCCATGTAATCTCTTGGTCTAGATGGTATTTTTTATTTAACCCTAGTTTTTCTATCGATTGCCGGTCTGGGTTCGTAGGTTTCGCGAGGGTTGTCTTTGTTTCGTTGTCGGATGAAGAGTGGGGAGATCAAAATAAAGTAGTTCGGAAGAACAGATCGCTAAGGCTGATGGTCGAATATAGAACGTTTCGATTCGATCTTTTGTAGCTAGCTTTCAAGGAAACCAACGATAGTTTTTCGACGCCGTAAAAGGAGGTTGGTCTGTCGACTAGTTTCGACCGGTCGTACGCGTTACTCGTGATCGTGTAGGTTCTCCGTCACCACGCACGGACAATGGTTAAATGGTATAGCCTTTGATATCGAAGGATCGCGTACCTAACGCGAGATAAGTTTCCCGAAGAAAATTAGAGAAACTTGTAATAATCAATACCCTGAGTTGCTACTTAAGAAGTAGGTTCTCGGATACATTGCATTACTGTTATTTTCATTTCTTTCAATCGATCGAAGCGTGACCAATTTTAATTGGACAGAACAAAGGACCGTACAATTTCTAAGCCGTTGACTAAAATTATCACGACGGTATAATATTAACAGCGACCCGAAATCCAAAATCGATAAGTACTTATGAAACTGTAATTCCCAAGGAATTTCGTAACTATTCTTCGAACGCGACACAAAAACAAAGTCACGGATTTCTTCTTCGCGCTGAATTCATGATTGTTTCTTCTCATCGGGCACGAGCCACGAGGACGTTTCGATCTCGTCTAATCGTTCGCGAGGCCGGGTCGTGGCTAGGTCAGGAACCTTGGAATAATAACCAGACGACACAGCCAGCCAATTCGGTCGAAGACTTTCACTAGAGCCAGGAGTAGGCGCCCTTGCCGGTGTCTCTCTATTCGCCTCTTACTTGAATATTAAACAATCTACCGGTTCTTACCGTATTATTATAGATCCTTGTACTATTGACGCAAAGCTGCACTTTTTCACGCGTGTTCATTTTTTCTTTTTTTTTTTTTCATTTGCTGTTCTTTTTTTGTTCAACAGAAACAGTTGCACTTTGTTCATCGAAGACTTACTTGCGTTAGACGGATGATACCTTCAGCCTCGTCTATTTCTATTACCCGTTATCAATATTGATTGACAAGAAAGAAGAAACATAAGCTTCCACTATTCATCCGATATTCAAAAAGGGAAAAATGTAAATACTTTCAAGGCCACGAACAACTTACCCTGATTATGTCGAAGAGAAAGTTGCCGGAGCCTGCGCCACTACCGGAACCACTCTTTGATCCGCCAAAGCCAAAGTTTAGGAACCTTTTGTTTCTGTTCTCATCGTCGTCACCCTCAGCCTCGTCGAGAGGCGTCAACGGTGGCGCGGCATCGTCGCTGCTCTGTTCATCCGCGAACTGCACTTTGACCTCGTTGTTCTGCGACTCGGCTGCCACCTCGTTCACCCTATCCTCCGCTTCCGGGTTCACGTCCTGCGAAACAAAAGTTTTACGGTCGATTTCTTCGAGCGTATTTCAAGACGAGTCGTTGATCGTTCGCCATTGAACTCGAATGATCATCTATCGTTTCGCGTAGCTTGTACTCAAAGACTTGGAAAATGTATTTGTCATGGATAAATGGACGTACCGGCGTAAATTATTTAAGAAAAGTGGTGTTGGATAGATCGAGTTCAACGGCGATCGAGCGACGATCTCAGGGCAATAACGTGGCGCGTTAAGATCGAAGGAGACATAGCAATGCGACGCGCGTTCTCGCGATGTCCCGTGATCGGAACGCGCGTCGATCATAAGCGATCAGTGGCTGGGTGTTAACCATGATCGGCAAGCAATGCAGAAAAACGTACATCGAAGCGCTACCGAGTCGAAGGGTATGATTATTGGCTTGGAGCAACGATTTCCAATTGTTTGAGCTTCAAACCTATTGGGAATCATCGCGCTGCGCCATGGTTTCTTTTGGTGTAGCAAAGCTGGGTAATTTATGGGGTGCAAACACTTCAACGTAGGTGAACGGTCTTCGTCGATTTCGTTGTGGTCTCTTCTAAACACTATCTAGTCAACGATCCACCAGAAACACAACACCTCAGTGAACTCTTACGCAATGGGAACTCACCTGACGATGATCTATTGGCAGACTTCCCATGAATCGATGCAGCATCGAACGATTATGACGGATGATCGAAGGTGTGCTAAGACAGAGAAGCTAAGCGGCACGATCGAAAGAGTCGACAGGAAAATAATGCATCGATGGAAGAGAGTGAAAAGCCTCGAGAGGTCGAGTGTCATCGACGTTCCTCGAGACGGATCGGTGAGAACGTTGTCCGCCGATCGCGAGAACGATTATGTCAAAGATTGACGCGGAAGGAAAGCGAACTGTTTCGATGAACAGAAGATGGTTAAAGAAGATAATGAATGTTCGAGGAAAACACGAAGCACCTTGCTTGGCTCAAAACGAACACAGAATACAGAGAATGAAGATGTCAAGGAGGAGACAGATAGAAGACAAACGTAACGTAGATAGACAAACAGACAGACAGACAAACGAATAATAAAAAACGAGACGAATGGTGTACACACGCAAACCCACACAGAGAAAGAAGTACAGTTAACAGATAATAAAGATGTTGGCGGACAGAGTGTGGATATTTGCTCCCGCAGCAGTCCCAATTGCGCGGTGATCGTCCTTGCCGGATCAATCGGGTACTCTTCGTTCGGGTTCATTGACCTCCAACGTGTTACCGGTCTCGCCATCATTGCACGGTCATGCGACCGTGGTGGCAGCTTCGGTCGTCTCGTCCTTGTTGGTACCGGTTGTCGTAAAGCTGGTAGTTTTGGCGGGAATGGCTTCGGTGCTCGATGTAGAGTCAGTTGGCGCTTCCGTGTTCTCATCCTCGTCTGGAGGAAAGGTTGGCAAAGATATCGATACCTTCGAACCGTTCGCGCTGGTCGATTTGAAGTCGTCGCCATCCTCGTCACCGAAGGGCGACGCGGCGGTTGCCGTCGATCCGTCGTTCGACGAGCTTCCGGATCCCGTGGACTGATTATTCCCAAGGAAACTGCGCAGAACGGTCGGACCAAGCACTCGGATGATTTCCGCGACAATTGAGTTCACCTTTTGTTCGATCATCTAGAAAACAACAGCTCTTAGCTGGCCCGTACCCTCGAGCCTGCCCTCGAGTCTCCCATGTTCTCGTTTATGAAGTGTTTTTTTTTTTTAAATGTTTTTTTTTATTTTCGGAGAGCCACTGGGTCTTAGCGTAGCTCCTGTCCGATGGGATTATCGTTTGGTTTGGTTGAGTTTGTTTCGTTCTGAATGAGGATGTCGAACATTAATGCTTTTTGGTCGTTCGATCAACCGTTGTTGTCTAGTTCGCGTCGTCGAAATGTCCGTCAAGGGGATCATTTTTCGAGCAACGAGTTTTAATGTTCCACAATTCGTTTCTCGAGCTCGATGGTAGGGTTTGTTGTTAGCCTTCGGTTGTAATCGAGAAGGTTGCAACGGGAAGAAAGTCAAGGTGTTGTTTCGAAATGACGATGGAAGGTGTTGCCGAACCGGTGGTCGGTTTAATGAACGTAGTAACATGGAAATGGCAAACGGATGAAACGATCGTTTTCCACGGAGAAATTACGATCGAGTCTCGGGAAAGATGTACGCGGCACGAATCGTTCCGAACAAAACTTTCAATTTTATTCGAGATTGTATCTTAATTTATGAAGCTAATTGAATAAACGAACACGTAGTTGCGTAATCAAGAGACAGAATGCACGGGAAACGAGGAAACTCTGCGTGAATCGTGAATCGTGAATCGAACGTACAACTTTCTTGACAGGAATGCCGATTCACTGCGAACAATTTCTCCTCCGCTTTGAACCAACTCGGGATTACTAATGAAACGTTTTCGTCAGGAATATAATTTCTCAATTATCCGTCAATGCGGGAAAGCGGGTAATTAAAGAAAAGAAGGACGTCCAAGGTCCTGTTTCAACTGACTAAATCCGATATAGGGGATTTCAAATAGCGAACGTCTACGGACACGGGGAAAATTTGTTTTATGAATTGGTCCTGGCCGTCTGCAGGATTTGGCTGCGTTCTGTTCAGCAACGGCTCACCTCAGTAGCTTCGGGAAATAGTTCTCGCAGGATACCGATTGTCCGTTTGTTCCTTAGGGCGGCCTCGTTGTCGGCTTCGACCATCACCAGCCGATCGAGTGCCTGAAAAAAGTTTCCCTGTTGTCCCTATAAAGTATTTTCAATGCTCCGAAGTTACCGTTCGGTGTTTTGCTTTTCCTCGCATCTGGTCCTTTGAATTTTCATTATCATCTATCATATTGCTTCTTGAGTTGACGTATCAAGCATGTTATCGTTGCGCAATATTCGCATCGATTCGTAGGGAAGAGAAATATTAACTCGGAAGGATCGTATCGACCGCGGTCAACATTCTTCGTGTTCATAAACAGCAATTTTCAAATTACGCGAAATCGTTTGGCAAATGCAGAATAGCACAGCTTAGGTACGAGAAAACGGTAGAGCTGTAACATTGCGCGGAACGATTGTCCGAACGGAATTGTAGCGTTTAACGACGCGTTTGCCTATTACTACTGGAGCTGCATTGGCGTTGCTGTAATTTTTTGTTACGATACAAAGTTCTTACGGAGTGTGTACGACTGTTTTGACTGTAAACGACGCTTCTCGTTTGCACAAAGCGAAATAGGATGCTATGACCAGACGATGAGAATTAACTTGTTAACGCGTCACTGCTTCGTTTCACGAGTGAACCTGTCGTTATGTTTTGCAATAACCCGGATAAAGTATTCGATAAATTAATCAAGCCGTCTTCGCACTTGGACGGTCATCGGACTCAAAAGTTGCTCAACCTGGTTACCACGGTTCACTTTCCCTCAGACCACGTTCACGTTCGTGCAGCTGTTACGATATTCGTCCCTGGTGTTATCTACGTTTGCGACTATTTTTTTTGTTTCCTTTGTCATAATTCACTCTATAATGAATTCATCTGAATATTTTACGTTTAATAGCGTGTTTAGTAGGTGATCATCGGAAAAGAACCAAAATTGTTTGATTCTTCGAGAACATCAGAGCACGTGCGCGTGCAAAGGTTAGAAGATCGCGCTTATCCACGCGTTGAAGTCTCCGAAATTACCAGCAGACTCGCTTAAGAAATCAATTGGAATCTCTTTGTTTTTTGTTCAAAATTTAAATATATATTTCCCGTCATTAAAAATAAAAATATTTGATACAAAGGAAGAAGTTTGGGAACCACTGTCGAGCGCAGCGGTCGAGAGAGGTAGAAACACGCGTACACGTGAGCGCGTGTACGCTTACGCACGAGCTTTCCATTGGGCATCGATCGAGCGAAGAAAGTGTCCGGTGTAACTTTGTAAGTGTTCGCGGCCAGTGAAAGTGTCGGGCCGAAGAAGAGAGCCGGTCGGAAGTTCTGGCTTTTCGTCGGACCGTGCATTTCATCGCTCGTGAAACGACACTTGCCTAACCTTTCTTGTTGAAAAAACGATTCCACGAGAATCGTGGAACCACTTTCGCGCGTGACGTACGAATCTCAAGAACGACCTTCTACTTCTAGCGGAAAATATTCGTTGCCTTGATTCTTGTTCGTTCGAGAAGCGATTGTTCAAGTAATTTGTATCTTAGCTGTTCTTGTTAGAGGGAACTACGAGTATGTCTTCTTAGATGTATGGGAATAGTTAATGTCAGAACAGATTTACGATAACAAGAAAGTTTCTATGAAAAACGAGAAGGATATTAATATTATCTGTCAATATTAAAAGCTGGCTACGACAATGTCACCGTTGACAGTCGATTAAAATATTTGCACAGCCTACCGCGCTACCGTATAAATTCCAAGCACAGTGGCAACAGATTCGTCGTTGAATCAGCATAAATACTTGTCTGCTCTTCGATCAAACATGTCGACGTTGAGAGCAAACACGATTCACCTGACGTCGTTAAATGCAAATCAAACAAATCCGCGTAAGATCGAGGATTTCGCGTATCCGTGGACGAATCAGAGATCATAGATTTACGGATGCCGCCAGTTTTCTTCGCCGATTTATTCCGCGCGAGGTCGTAGCACTCTGTCAAAGTGAAAGAGATCCCGTCGAAAGTGAAACATCATCTCCGATCACCGAATCACTCGACTCGGTCCAACGATCGGTCTGCTATTTAACCGGGCATTGAAATCTAGCTAAGAACTTTCGCAACGAATGACACTGGACGTTTCCATTATCGGTTATCTCAAAGACTAACATATGATGTTCGTCGCTAACGGCGAATTTTGCCAACGGACACGCGCTTTCTCCGATTTCGCAGTTCCTTCGCAATTACGAAGATATCTTTTGTTTAATTACTTGGATGAACAGATAGCATGCACCTTGCTGATCCAGTGACACAGAGAAAGCGATCTTAACACTTGTTGTGTAATCTCTGGATCGAAGATAACCGGTTGCGAATCGTTTGGAAAATCGAAGCAACTTTTCTAAAATTACGATCGAGGAAAGATCGACGGATCTTGGTGAACGGAACGTAATATTTTCTACGCTAATAATATGGATTTTACTCGTTTCTTGGTATAAAACGGGACACGCGATCGACGTTGAAAAGTTCAAGGAACAAATTCGAAGGTTATTCGGTAACTTCGATAGAACTCGATCGCACGTGTGTCTGTGGTATCAAGGTAGTTTGGTACGCTCGCCGAGGTAAATTGAAGAGATACCTGTGTAAACTTCAAGTCGAGAAAGGACGTTCGGTAAGCAGACGTTTTTCAATGGACTTACCTCAGACTGAAGGCGACCTCCTTCGGTAAGTGGATACGAGCTGACTAAAGTCACGCACAGCGTTGTTGCCAAAACGATGATGAACTTCATGTTTGTTTCGAGATTTATATATCTGCGAAAAAAAAAAAAAAAAAA
>SMSQ01008433.1:132467-179253 GCA_019453375.1 Ctenoplectra terminalis
AATCGAAGCAACTTTTCTAAAATTACGATCGAGGAAAGATCGACGGATCTTGGTGAACGGAACGTAATATTTTCTACGCTAATAATATGGATTTTACTCGTTTCTTGGTATAAAACGGGACACGCGATCGACGTTGAAAAGTTCAAGGAACAAATTCGAAGGTTATTCGGTAACTTCGATAGAACTCGATCGCACGTGTGTCTGTGGTATCAAGGTAGTTTGGTACGCTCGCCGAGGTAAATTGAAGAGATACCTGTGTAAACTTCAAGTCGAGAAAGGACGTTCGGTAAGCAGACGTTTTTCAATGGACTTACCTCAGACTGAAGGCGACCTCCTTCGGTAAGTGGATACGAGCTGACTAAAGTCACGCACAGCGTTGTTGCCAAAACGATGATGAACTTCATGTTTGTTTCGAGATTTATATATCTGCGAAAAAAAAAAAAAAAAAAAAGAAATATAATTTCTGTGATACAATATACTTCATCGTCTCTTATATTAGAAAATATTTTATCGAAGAAATGTATGGTAGCTATAATAGCTATAATCTTCTTCTGCTGTTTGACCTTTGTCTGCCACATGTTTCCTGGATGATTTATCAGCATGAACCGGAAACGATTTGAAAGGATTCTGGAGAAAGAAGGCGAGAAGGTGAAGGAGTCTCGACGATCTTGCGGGAGAGGGGAGCAATGGCTCTCCTTTCTCGAGCATGGATACGTTCGAAACTATCACTTTCGACCGAATGAAAGTCGAGAACGCTGCTGGCATCCTCAACCACGAGATTCTCGAGGAAAGATGGTCTAATGGGTTTTATCGTTCGTCTCGATGGAGACGAATTATTGCAAATCACAGTGAAATACAGAATCGTTAAAGAAATTAGTCAATATTTTTTGCAACTTCAGAGAGGAACATTTGTATCGGAAAGAGAAATCATTCGATACATTTTTTTTGTTCTCTTCTTTTAAAATTTGATCTTGCATTTCAATGTCTGTTGCCCGCTGCAAATAAATAAACCAGAAATTCATATGCACGGTGATGCTCAATTCAGCAAACAACCGAGCCTATAATTGCAATTGCGAGCAGCCAGAATACAATGGTGGCCACACACGGTGGCAATATAGATTCAGTACGCATACCCTCCTAGCGGATGGTGCAACATGCGCATTCGAGGTCAGATATTAGCAAGTTTAATTAATTATTCACTATTGTTGCCGAAACTAGGCTCCAGCTATTTTTAAAGCAAAGACTAAAGACGATTATTTTTCTTTTTTAATTGTACGGTATGCATAATTCGATCCAACGTATCTCAATTTCTTTTGCGTATATCGAAATTACAATAGAATAATTGAACGACGATAGCTACCAAGTATTTCTTCGAACGCATAAAATAAATGGACAAAGTTTCATTCTTCGATGATATGATAAAGCGAGGAGCAAGAACACGTGCGTTTCACGAAAGCGTCCAGCGTCACAGTTCAATAGAAACCGTATTTTCCTCGAGCCAGAGCGCTAACTGAACGGTGCTCGCGAGTTTCGATTTTCTCCTCGAGCTCGATGTTCCGGCGAGAACCACTTCACGAAGATTTTCACTCCGGTAATTCTTGTGCCTGTTCGCGTGATCCTGTAGCTCGGTACTCACTTTTTCAAACTCAAGGAAACTCGAGGAGGAAATTCGAAGTTGAAAACACTCCGGGCCCGAGAAACTATCGAGCATTTCACGAAAAAAGATTGCCTCGTAAATTTTATTACGCCGTAGAAATAAAAGAGAATGAACGTCACCAGAAAGACGTTTCCTCAAAGGAATCGTCGAAACTTTCAAGAGTCGAATTTCCAAGATACTCGATAGTTTCCTCACTAAACACAGAGCCCGACACGTGGATCGTTTCTCGTCACTCAAATATCAAAGAAATATTCACGAAATCCCGATCGAATTGCCTGTTCCATACGACGGAACTCACCGTACACCGATTCGTTATTCCGTAACACGGTAGAACTTTTGAATTGACCGCTTCTTAAAAGGACCTAAAAGGAGCTCTCCGCGGCTCCTGCTCTCTTCGAATTTTCTGTGACTGTCTGTGTAACGGAGCTTAGTGAGCGGCTTTTATTAGAAGGAGGGGCCTGGCGCCACCTCCACGCTACACTTAAGCCTCCGTCCTCTCTGTTTCTCTTTCTCTGCTCGCTGCCTCGCCGCGATCCTGAAGAAGGGATCGTAGCCGAGCGTGGCTACGGCCGATGAAAGATCCTCGATACGGCCGTGAAGATGAACAGGACGGAAGCGTGGAAACGACAGATCGATCGTTATCGTGTATTCCAAGGGACCATCGACAACTTCGTAGCTCGCTCGGAATAATACGCGTCCTTGTTTTCTAAAATTTGCATTCGCCTGATTTTAGAAATTGGAATTTCTGAATTGAAAGGTTTTAATTAAGATTTTCAAAATCTTGAATCTTTAGACTTTTAAACATTTTCAATCCGAGAAATGTTGCAGAAAATTTAACGCACACTTTTAACGTCGAACGAAGAGTAAAAGGAGATGGATTATGCCTTGGTTACCTAACATTTTTAATTATGTTCTTCTGCGTCAAAATTATGAATTTTGTAACCACCAGCCTTTAGAATCTTTAGCGAAAGAAAGGTGAATGTTTACGTTTTATTATGGACAACGAATACTTACGTACCATTTTACAGGAAGAGCTCGCCAACTATCAAATAATGAGAATCGCAAGACTCATTCTCTTTTCTAAATGGCCGTAAATGTATTACACAGAATGAATCGTTTTTATTTTCACTCTTATGTCGGATTATAAAACTGGTTTTTCTTTGCCCCCATCAGGCGCTGCCTCGACGAAAACCTATATAAAGACCTGACACAATTCTTCACAGTCGATCATTCTTTTTGAAATCTCTCTACGAACGCTTCGTTCTACGTTGAAATGTTTGCTTTATTTTTCCATATTTTACTTTCTAAAATTACTCGCATAAAACGATGTAAAAAACAAAAAAAAAAAAAGCAGCGATGCTCCAATTGTAAAATTGAGCCATAATCTAAGGGGAAAGATTCTCAGTAGATTCAACTCGTGCGTGGTCAGACGCGCGCGTAGTCTATTATCGCCGGTGTGAAGTGCGACCGAAACAATAGTTTCGTGGCGCTTAATTAGACAGTCCCAAAAGAAACTTTCCAACAATTATTCGTGAACGAGTACGCTAGTCGAATCGTCAGGTAAATCGGATTTATCTCGATAATCCGGCAGGCTTTCTCCCTGGAACGTTACCAGTTTCGTTCCCTGTTTCACCGACCTTGTTGTATGTCGCATCCAGTGAAAATCCCATTAAGATACCGAACAGATCTCGTCGATCTGCATCGTGGCGGCCGTGGAACCGCGAAACTTTCGTTCCAGATTATTGCCCAATTGTTTGCTCGACGAGAGCCGCCTAAGNTATATTATAAGGTGGACACCGGTTGGCGACGTAACGATTTTCAGAATCTGACTCGAAATTATACAAGTGTTCAGCAATAGTTCCGGTACCGGTTATCCGAGGAAAACACCGTTGGAAATAAGCGAAACACGAGTTCAAGTGTTAGGTGTAATCATGTAAGAAATAGCTTTAATTATGCTTTGGATGACGTAGAGTAGATCGAATATAACAAATTACGAAATACACTCGTTTTAAAACGTTCGAATAATTATTTTAGAATTCTATATTATTTGAAACTCTGTTTGTTCCGGTACACGTTCCTCGGTACTCATTATTCCCCTCACGAGAATTCCGAGAGACTCGTCGATTCTAATGGTTCGTCTCAACCTTGCCAAGTGGCAACGGTTTCGTTTCTAATGAATTTTTCAGGGTCGCGTGTTTTCCGTGTGCTAGGATACGCGCACGGAAAACACGAGCTCTTAATAAATAATTTACAATCTCCTATAAAGATAAGGGACAGTAGTTGAGTTCGCTGGAATCGCACTGGAGAACTCGAAGGTTGAAATAGGAACGAAACAGAAGAGTTCCTCGTTTCTACTCCAAAGGTCCGCGAACGGGCCAAGGACTACCGTCGATCTGTTCTTACAAAACGAGGTTGAGTCATTTTTTGTTCATATTTCTGTGCATCGGGGCCGCTTTCGACGGTGACCATAGATTCAGCGCCGCGTTGCTAAATCGGTTATGTTCGCGATTGTATGATAATCTAGGATCCGTTGCCGATGACTCGACGAAAGATGTTAACAGTGAGTGACATTAATTTAAAAATTGGTGGTTGATTACTGGCAATTGTAATTTGGTAATTGTAATAGAAATTTACTGCCAACTATAATTTATTGTTAGATGTTGGCACCGTTAAATTGCTTGTTAGAAATTGGTAATAAAAAGTGCAATATTAAGAATTGTTAATTAGGGCTTGATGCGAGGAGCTTGGAAATTGTTGGTTGGAAATTTATGAGCGTAGTTATTAATCGGTAGTTGGTGTCAGGGGCTGAGAAATTGAAGACGAACCTCGTAAAGTTGAAATATACATGCCTCTTTTGTACATTCAACTTATGCGCGATCAAAAGCTGTCAGAAATTATTCACGTGCGATTCTGGATGGGCACGTTTCAGTCCGCTGTTACTTAACTATTGAAACGATATTATATCGTTCATCGAATACCAGTGATCAGCGTTAACGACGTCTATTACTGTCCGTCTGAAAACTGTTGGAAAAATGATGAAAATTTTTATAGCTGTCATTAGCTTAGCCGGTAGAATAACAGTTTATATCGTTGTTCGCGATGACGTTACAACGCTCTAAGAACTTCGGACTAGCATCATTATGTAAAGTTAATATTTACAACTTTCGATTACAAGCGTTTCACGTTACAGTTTCAACATCGATCCTGCACACGCCAATACGGAAAACGATTCGACATATCTTCTCCGTCGCATCGTAAACATGGTGACAATTCTTTGATACAACGTGTCGTTCGGTAACGATATTAAATAATTCGACGTATTATCGATCAAAGCATAGAATACATTTAGTAGATAAATTTAACTTCTACGATCGTTGCATTTCCATTGAAACTCAAGGCTGATCCCCAAAATAAATTCTTCTTACATTAAATAAACAGATTCTGACCGGTTTCGACATCAACGGGTGCCAACACGAACTCCTTGACCTATTATTTTAAGGATTCCCAACTACTCGTTAATTTATTTCGTTCTTTATTAATAAATTCATGAATTATTTCAGTACTTTGGCTTAACACCTCCTCCATCTACTATTCTATGGCTTCCCATGCGTGATGCGGTCCTCTCAAATGCCTCCGATCGAAAGACAAACCTCCGTTGGAGAAAGTGTCAAGCGACATGATTTTTATCCTCGTAACCCGTCCCGTCAAAGAGAAAAAAAGAAAGAAAAAAAGAAAAAGAACGTTCACCGATGACTCACGTTTTGTTCTCTCGAAGAAGTAGGATGAATTCTCGAGTAATTTCCTGGTAATTCGATTACGTTGGAATTTACATAAAAGTAGGGCAAAAAGAAGACAAAGGAGATACGAGACGCTGTCGATTTGCTCAGTCAACTCGAAAGAAAGTCCCGCCAAAGTCTGGATTACGTAGACCACTGAGAAAAGAGATTTCCGCGAGGTTTTCTTGGCGTGTAAAATTAGTAATTCCAGCGTCGCGCCTGCACCGTCTCTCTTCCTGGTTAAAATAAGTAACGACGGTTATCTCATTCCTTTTAGCGATGCAAATACCCGGTTGCTAGTTAGCAATTGATCGAGAATCGGTATCGGTGAGTAGAAATAACAGGGTGCGTTATTAAATCTGGGAAAATGAGAGTCGTTTTGTAAGAACCATCCGAATAGTTGGATACGTATTTTACTGTGCTCGCTTTTCTCACGCTTAAAATCTATTTCGTATAGCTTAATGCAAAATTAAAACAATCAAATGATCTACGATCTTAATTACACGAATAAACGATGCGAACGTTCCAATTTCGAAAACCCTTACGGAATTTCAAGCAAAACGCCTTTTTTTCCCATTCCTCTTCGTGCGAAGCAGAGAATTGTCGAACAAACGGCACGCAAACGGCACGCAAACGGTACGCTTGAAGCATACTAACTCTTGTTGCACTATTAATAACTTCGCTAATCGTTTGGCAATTATCCTTCGGCAAGAATTAAAGAGGTGACAGAACGTATGAAAACGAGAGTACCGCCGATCAACGTTTCCACGCCGTTTTCTGGTAATTACAGGTTTCGTAACACGCGTTAGGCCAGACATTCAAAATCGTGTATCGATATTCCACGCGAACTAATCGCGCCGCGAATGTTGCTAACCTTGCAATTGCACGATTTGCATGAAACCGAATCTGTGAACTCGGAACCATTTTCGATTGCATCTGAAACTGGAATTTCCCTTATCGACTCGATCATTACTGGATGCTTGCATTTTTATTACCTCGGGTAAAAGTGAGACCAATTATATCCTGGCAGTACGCTCACGCACATGCGTGCACAGAACTTAGATCTCCTTCTTCTTTTTTTTTTCTGTCTTTTTTTCTTTACAGAGAAAAGTTTTCATATGCTATCGACCTTTGGATCCTTCCACCTTTATCGTGTCTCGTCCTAGATCAAGTAAAAGTTTTTTTCTTTTTTATAGTTTTTCAAAATAATTGCAAATCATGGTACTTCTGATCAGTATTGGCAAATACAAGTGCTCAATGATTTTTTTAGGAAGTGCACGCATTTCCATTTAAAAAAGAACCTGTTACATGGTGTTACAACAGTGACCGCAATAAATTTCCAATGTAACAAAGTTAGAATATGTTGTAAGAAAAGAACTGAGCCGCATAAAAAATTAGACCTTACAATGACCTGCAGCAATGCGCGCTAGATCAGACACGATTCCTCGATCTCTAATGATGGATTACGATTTTACCGACGGTAAGAGGCACCTGGTGAATCGATCGCTAGAGTCTTCGATTATCGTTGCTTTCGTGCACGATCGCCAGACGGAGACACTTCGATTACCCTTTTATCGATAATATTCCTAAATCTATCTTTGAATTCACTCTACGCAACCATAACCTTTGCCCGCTCGGAGACTTGAACGCATGGAGCGTTACGAAATGGAGAACCGAGTTAACGCGTCGAACCACGGCGACGAAAAAAATTTCGCAGCGTGCATTGGAATCGATTACGACGATAATTATGCAACGACAATTTTGTAGTACTTTTTGCCCGTTAGCGATTTTTATAGAATGCAAAAATTTTTACATTGATTCGAAATGTTGCCGGTGTCGCGCGGATCGATGACCCGTAGAGTAACAGCCTCGGTGTCGTTTCGAACAGCGAATGAAAGGTAGACGTTGCTGGCGCTGATAAGTTCCCGTGAATTCCACTGAAACCAGTTTTTACTTCGATCGTGTCGCGGTTTCGTCCGATTTCCACGGGACGCATTCGTGAATATTTTCAATCCGGGCAACTGCAATCGTGCGATTACGCCCCGATTAACGCGAATGGGTTGCGTACTAGCTTGTAACATAACAAACGCACGCGTTGCTTCTGTTACTTTACCTTTTTCTTTTTTTTTGTTCCTGTTCGCTCTAATTAGATAAGCATATCCGGACGATAAATGATTCATAAATAATTCTTTGCGTCTCACTTTCTCACGCTTTTTAATTTCCCTTTTATGTTGAAGAACGATTTCACGTGTTGACTATTATTGCCGATATTATTATTACTATTGTTTTGCCATGGTTAATAATTAATTAATAAACGAAAATGAACGCGTTCGATGAGGCGCTATATTTGAAATTCCGGCACCGTGGCGCGTTAAGAACTCGATCGAAGGCTTATGTAATTGTGCTCGATCGCGTTGAATTTTTCATGTTCTCACCTTTGTACTCGATTCTTTAATTCGACGCGTGAAAAAAAAGAGTATTGTTATAAAAAAAGAATTCGCTTTCTTTATTTATAGCGAAACGGAATTATGTATCGATCGTGCTAACGGTAACAGAAGAAAAACTTCGACAACACGATGTTCACAAGCGAACGTTTCGATAGATTCTAATAGAGGGAACCGATTCGAGCAATAGAAAGTAGTGTCGCGCGTTTCAGTTTTTTCTTTCTGGTCTGTGGTGTGCTTGCCGGAGCGTCTCCACGATGCTCAAAAATATATTTATTAAACGCTAAAAGGATGATTTTCCCATCGTGAAAGCTACGTCTAATTGCTGTTGTCATTATGTTGTTACGATATTCTTGAGTTCAGTACAATTCGAATCAGGAAGGAAACGGTTCCATTGTTCGCCTATTGTTCATTAAATCGTCGGTTCGCCTATCAAATTTCATTTTTCCTCTTCTCTTTCTCCGGTAGAGATTGTGAACACACATTTAAGAGTGGCATCGTCGATCGTGCTTTAAGAGTAGGCATAATTTATCACGCCTTCCTGCCAGATTTCGCGAGATTTCATAATGTCGCAGAAGAGAAAAAGTGAAAGGCACTCGATTTCCTGTTACTCTGCCTGAATAACACGGAAGAAACACATAAAATTCGAGATCAAAAGCACGAATTCTGAACGATCTTCTTTAAACGGCACGTAGGAAAGTACAGAACGGTTATAGAAATCTGTAGGATTATTCGTATGCATCGGAGCAAGGCATACAATTTTTTAAATAAGAAACGAAATCGTTTAAACGAGTCAGACGTAAATACAATGGAAAGTATAGAGTGGCTTTGGAAAACGAGCGAAGGGTAATTGACGCAGAACAGGAAAAGTAGCTTAAACTGCGGTGCGCCATAACGCACTGCAAGGAAATATTGTTCGGCAAACGAAAAAAGGCAGTTATTGAGCGTGTCGTATTTACAATTCTAATGAAGGACCAACGCAAGAAACGTTTGTTGTAACTCTTGTGAAAATGTCGTTATAAATCATCGATACTAAGCGAAGAATCCATAAAAATGGCACGTGTTATCCTTGTAAAAGGAAATTCAATTTGTTGAGCAAGGAACCTACATTCGTGAGAAACAGTAACCTTTCAATGATCTTTCTACGTTTCGATATATTCGTAAAATCATGTGGAATTTTATAAATGTATGCGAACGATGCAGAAACGATGAATCGTTAAAAACTGGTAACTCCATCGTGGAGTCCGTGAACTTTCCAATTCTCGCAGCTCGTCGATTCTCGATCATCAGGAACCGCTCGATAAATTTGTTGGTAGAACCGATTGACGATGGAAGCAGAGAGAACGATCCAAAGAACGAACCTGGCTCCCCTTTTTTTTCAACGCGTGCCAGTTGTCGAGATCGGTGAACGAATCGCGAGGGAATTGAAATTCTATCGAGCAACAATACCGACCTTGAAAGGATCAGTACCATAAAAGGTACCCGGCTGGCATGTGGTACGATCGTCGTGCCACGATAAAGCCGCTTGAGGCTGGTCAGTAAACCTATCTAACGGTTCTTGTTGTAAGGTAGCTCGAACTTTGTAATACGTTGTGAAACCTGTTCGACCAAGGATGATCCGTGAGGTATCGTAATCGAATGTATCGTTCGTTTCTTGTCTGGTTATCTACTGGTCGCAATGGTTTACGAATCGACTGTAGAATTGTATTATCGCGGCTCGAGTTTTATGAAGCAATTTGTTTATTATTTTAACATTCGTAGTACGATTTATCGACGATCTTGATGGCTCTTTTTACGATCGTTAAAGGATGTCGTTAATGGAATCGAGAAATAACAATCTTTAAAGGTTTCCATTGAACGCGACAGCGATACATTGAAAACGGACTTAAAGTGTAGATCAATGTAACCTGTTCAAAGTGTTAAATCAACTTCAAATCAGGTACGATTATCTTAATAACACCAACGAACCAGCGTGGTAACTTTCATCAGCGTGGGATCATGTTGAACTTGTCCTTGCTTTGTTTCTTACTGGAAATGGCAAACGATCGTGGTAGGAGATCATTCACCGGGTACTGAGCTCATTCTTGCCACCCCCTGATACTTTAAGATCGCGATTACGGCTGCGATCGACAAAACAATTGTTTTTTTTCAATCATTCTTACTACCATTAAAGAACAATCTTCCAGACTATGATTGAAAAGAGTAACCGCTGTTAACGAAATTCTTACGAAATTTTTCGCTTCTTTCCGCAATCACCATCGAAATATGAAAAATTAAAGGCAGACCATCCGTGAAGGAACGATTATCAGTTTTCCGTGGGCGCCCATTAGAGACCAAAGATGTTACACTATCGCGAAAACTGTTTAGTAAATCGACGTCCCGATTGCATTGTCGATACCTCGAATTATTTGCACACGTTCTCCAGATTAGACGGTCCACGTTGTGAAAACCTGTCGACAACTAGGATTCTCGTGCGTCGAACCTCATACGAGACGACGCACCCCCGTAATTGCGATCGCAACGGCGGAAGTGAGTGCACTCGCCGCGGCGCGGTGCACTGTCATTAATAAGAATGCCAATATTCCGATCGGCGCACGGAAAAAGTGAACGCTTCTACGATCAGGAAAGAAAGGGACGATCGATTGTCCATTCGCTATAAAGCAACCATTTTTCGACGCGTCTCTTCAGTTTTCACGTCGCGATTCTACGACAATTTTCCTTTTTTTTCTCGGTGTCGACTCTGATCGACATGTGTAATACCTGCTAGAAATATTTCTACGATTTTTTTGTTTTTCGAGCGACAACGGTTTCTGTGATCGATGGAAAGTGCGCTGATCGCGTGGAAATGACGTCGCGGTGTCGAATCTTGTCGCATGAATTCGTGTGGACGTTGAACGACGACTGAGTACCCGTGTTATTAAATAAATTTGTACGTTATCGTTGAATACAAGACTAAAAATCGAAAATGTTGTTCCTATTATCGGGAAGATTGCCAAGATCTTACCCTGTGTTGGCGCTTATAGCGACGAACTTGGTGATTTCAATGCCGGCACCGCCCTTCAAGCGATCACCGGAGAATGTGAACGATGCGAGAAACGGTTTCTCCAATGTGCCAAAGATTTTGGAAATTCAATTACCATTAAAGATCGCAACCAAGGATGACTTGGTGGCCTGGGCCAAGTATGTCATGGGTCTGATGGCGTCCAAGATAAATATTACTTTGACTACGGTGAAAGAGTCACCGTCCAAGCCCACCGAAAGTATAAGGGGTTCGGGCAATATCAGAGGCTTCGACAACGCGAGACAACCACAGAACGCGAAGAATTCAGCGTTCAAAAATTTTGATAATACCAAACCGATCAATGGTATCCGACATTTTGCAAATGCAAAAAATTTCGAGAACTCAAGGTACGCTGAAAACGTTAGAAATCTTGGACAACTAATGAATTTCGATCGATCCAAGATTCCCACGCCCGTTAGGATTCTGGAAAACGATAGACACTCTGATAACACAAGGAATTCCCTGAAAAACGGAAACGTTCGATTATTCAAGGAAAACGTGCTTCCTAATCCTCACTTACCAATTATAGCGATCAGTGGAGTGACCGCAAACAATCTGTTCAATAATCGGCAACTGCAACCGACTTTTGGCAACTTAGGAATCTCCGATACGACCATTCCAAGTCCTTTAGAAATTACGGCGAATATAAATGTTCCAAGGTCGAGGATCAAGGATCCAATCTTTAAGAGCGACTTCGATTCGACGAATGCTCTAAAAGTGGCAAATCAACAACTGTTCGTTCCTCAAGTTCCTGATTTCGGACCAATTTTTGACGTGAAGAATAGTGATATTTTTCGAAATACAAACGCGATTACGCCTCCTACGAGAACTTATCTACCCGTGACGTCGACTCCCGATAACATCAACATTCCAAACGACCCTTTTATCACTAGATACTTCTTCGATGGAATTGAAAAGAATATTTCCAGCAACTTTGGTATCGTTCCTTCCGAGATTACGTTTACCACGCACAATCCTTTGATGTTCAGAAACAAAGAACCCTTGCCAGCGAAGAGCGTTGATCTTTTGTCTCAGCAGAAGAATGTAACTTCTATAAAACCGTTCTTCAACGTTCCCTTCGAGGCATTGATCACATTTACCCGAGGAGAATCTACCGAAACAACCACGTTACAAAATGAGAAGGAAAAATATTTGACGACACCAACTAGAAATCCTCTTGAGCAATTTCCACCGTATTTCGATACTAATTACACTCTTCCCAATGAATCTGGACAGATCAACGTTGTATTCGACGATGGTGAACAAGTTATCGAGTCAATGAGCGATACGAGAAAGGAGGAGAGGAAGAAGCAAGAAAAAAAGAAGGATAGCTCAAAGAGGCAGAAATCGAAGAAAGAAAAATCGGACAAACGTCAGCCATCGGTAGTCGGACAATTCCTCAAGACGATCGCGGCAATAAGGAGGAACAATACTCCAGCTGCAGATCTTTCACCACCTCCGTTGAATCAGCAGGTGCCGCCATCGACTCAAAGGGTTCCAGTGCGCCAAAGGATTCCACCACCTCAGAGGACACAGCTCTATCCTACAAACAAGCCACCGGTAAGTTGCGACGAGTAAACGTAGGCTTGTGTAAACTTAAAATACATAATTGCAGCAGAGAAAAGAACGCCTATGTTATAGTGGCAATTAAGTAAAAAAAAAAGCGAGAGAATAAGAACTGTGCGATTTGAAGTAGTTAGAACGGAGAAAGACGCACGTAAACGGGCGTGATTAAAGCCATCGAGGTACTTACGAGTCAACATAATTGCGTCTTGTAGATAATATTACAGGTTCGTAGGGCACGCGATATTTTTCGAGCGTGACATCGATATTTTAAGCGACTCATTTCGATGCGTTAATTGCTCAATCCTTGACGAACAGCGTAAGCGTCGATGAAATGGCTTTGATATTTAGAGGTTTAGTTCGATTCGTGGGTAAGGTAATAAAATCGAAAGCTACAGTTGCGTAATAGGATTCGTTAAGCGACACGTATGCAACCATAGGAGCGTTGGACTCATTATTCGAGGAAGAATCTCGATAATGGATGTATCGTGTTTACCGAGAAAGCAAACTTCATGGCGTTACGAGGTGTATTCAATCTTCTACGTCAAATCTCGGTCATTATGCTTGACTCATCCATTTGTACCACGAATTTGTTAACGATCGCTTGCACAATTGCCAGCTTACAGAAAAATTCATCTTCCTATGGTTCTATGATTTTCGGGTTCGTCGAATCAGAGATCGTTGCGTATTTCGCGTGTGAATGACACGATTTCTTTTACCTGTTCTTTCAACGTTACCGAATCCGTCCGAAAAGAACAACGAACTCGCGTCAATGGAACCTTATTGAAGTCGATTCGTTTATTTCAGTCCAGACAAGGAAGACGTAATCAGACGTCTCTGGCTCAAAAACTTACGGTACGTTCGTTCAATTTTCGCTTCTGTTACGCATTATATCGCGATTATTTTATTGGAAGAAATTTACATCGATAGGACGACGATGACAGTGGAAGCAACGAGAATAGCGATAGCAAGGAAGATAGCGGTAGTAAGGAAGGCAATAGCAGCGAGCAAGGTAACAGAAGTAAGGAAAACAGTGACGGCAACGAAAGTAATGGAAACGGTGACGACAACGATGGCGAAGACGTCGAATCGGACGAAGGATCCAATAAAAATGGTTCCAGCGAAAGTGCTTCCAGTGAAAGCGACTATGACGATTCGAGCGAAGAAGAGGGTGGATTCATTAAAGCCTTGATAGATTTGCTTCAGCTCGCCGCGCCGATCTTGGAAGACCTCAGCGATGTAAGAACCTTGACGAGAATTTCTTAACTGCGAACAAACGTTGTTAGTCACGCATAATTCCGTGAGCTTCGTTTGCTGCGGTGCCTACAGTTGTTAACTCTTTCAGCCTGATTCAGACGTCGATATTGCCGAAGTGCTCGACGCTGCGATTCCGCTTGTTCAAGAACTCTCGGAGGTAAGGACTTTGGTAATCCGCTTGAAACACTTCGTTGATATCAGAAGAAATGGGAAGATTGCGGATGAAGCGGTTTATCGGGTTGACGAGGAACATATTTTACGAGGTTGTATTTTTAGGGCGACGGTGAAGGGGAAGGATTCGACATCCCAGGATTATTGGTGCCGGTTTTATTGAAAATTAGCGGAGTGAGTTACCAAGTTTCTTGAAAAATTTTTTCAAAAAACCGAAACACGTGACAGGAGATGTTCAGGATGAAGGTACGACGGGGTAAAAACCGTAACAAGATTTGTTTCAGGGTAAAGATGGAACACAGGTAGACTCAGCCGCGGTTTTGACCCCATTTCTTCAATTACTTGCACCGTTAATTGGACCTCTTGTTGGTCCACTGATCCTACCACTGAGTCGTCAGAGCACCAGGGTAAATATAACTATATTATATAAATACATATGCCTTAATATCAGAGAACAACGTAAATTCTAGCCTCTGGGTGAAGGTGGTTCATCGGTTGGTGACTTAATTAGAGGCTTACTGGATCCGTTGCTTCAGGTGAATATAATATTACTATTTTTATCATTTATTTTGCAACAAAGCGATGGTTTAACTTGATGGAGTAATCGTTTTATTTTCAGCCTATTGGGCCTGGAAAGATGACACCACTGTCGAACTTGGTCGCCACAGTTGTCTCTAGTCTTAGCAAAGTACGCATTGATTTTTCTGTTGACAAACGTTTGTTCTACTCTAATAAATAGATCGTTTCACCACTAAACCAGTGTCATGCGTATCATCGTGTTGTACTACCTTACGATAATTCATTTCAACAGTTAACAAGTTTTTGAAACTGTTTACGAGAGCTTCGTATTGAAACGATGCAAAGAGCGTTGAAAAAAATTCGCTCAAACTTTTCAACTTATTTATATTTTTTTTAACGGTTCATAATTTATTCGACGTCTATGCAAAATTCTTCATTGATCTCAAGAAACACTTGCTAATTGCTTTCTGGTACTTGGATTTTCTTACAGAATTCAGGACCCGGTGGCAAATCAGACATAATGAGCCTCGTGAAAGCAATCGTCGCGGGAACGGTAGCAGGCACCAGCGCTGGTTCCAGTGGTCACAAAGACAGTTATGGAGCTCCAACCAGCTATGGTACCGACAGTTATGGTACACCTCCTTCGTACGGTTATGTAAGTTTTCCTTCGTCAATTTGCTGTCTCTCACTGGGAATTCTGTCTGACAACACGCTCAACTTATTTCTTCTAACCTAAAGTCCAAATCGTCCTTCGAGACTTGTTGCCCCTTGTGACATTGTACTTCTGCACTTTTCAGCCATCGAAGCGCCCAGATCCAATTCTCCTGCTCGGCTCTTCGATCAAAGACATCCTTAACGGGATATTAAAGGTGGTTGCCTCGTTAGTGAGCGCCATCACGAGTATTTTGGCCGGCTCGTCGAGCTCTTCGAACGAACCGAAACCTTACCGTCCATCACGGCCCGTCTATGCCAAACCTCCTTCCTATATGGTTCCTCCTAGCCAGTCCTTTAACGTAACCACTGTCAAACCGGAACGACTGACGAGATTTTAGGCATCGATTCTTATCGCATTTTTATCGCGATTGAGTAGTTTCACGAGAACTTTGAGAAATTGAGGTCGATGATCGAGAAGAAGTGCCTTGAGTAATATGAACGCGTATCTTTATTAGCAACTTTTGTTGATTCCTACGTTTTGTTCCTTCGATAGGGTATTGTTCTTTTTTTTGTTTTTTTTTTGGTAAAACCAAATAAGAAATAAGTTTTATGTAACCTTTGATTTTTTTTAACGTCGCGAATCTTAATCGGTTAATCTACTCACCTTTATAAAAACGCGTCGAACGCGACTCGTTGAAAAAAATCTAATGAGATGTTTGTAGCACGTGAAAGAAAAAAAAAAGATGAGAACCATAAATTGCTTCATTAGCAGCGATCGTAACATAATTGCATCAATTATCGCTCAACTACTACACGAGTAATTATTGATTACGTACGATAATCCAAGAATGTGGAACACATTACCGAGCAGTCACACTTTCGAGTCGACCTGATTCGAAACCGTTCTATTCTAATCGTTCAAATGAAGCTGTTTTTTTTTCTTTTTATCACTATACTGTACTTTAACCTCTTATCTACTACCGCTCCTAGAATACACCGCTAAAGCTCTCGTTACAATTTTCTTTTCTTTACTCTTTCGCATGATTTTTTATCGATATTTTCGACATAAACTGTATTTTACGATTCTTCCGTAGAACATTGGTGGTTAAATCTCGTGAAATCGTAACACGAATAATTCAAACCGAATTGTTTAAAATTAAAGAAAGAAAATAATCGCGTGCGGTACTCCTCTCGCGTGATCTATTTTCAAAGATTGTTTCCGCGTGGTGCTTACAAACACTATTGAAAGGCGCTTGATTCGGCTGTGATCTATTCATTCAACAAGTTGCGTGTACTTTCGCGTCCATATTTGCTACCTTGTTACGTGGAAAAAATTGGATTATCGCGATATGGTATTCGATAATTGGCGGCTCGATCGTCAAAGGATCGCGTAACGATACTTTTATCACTTGCGGGCAATGGAAGTGTTTCACATAACGTGAAAATATGAGGAATAAAAAAAAAATTTCTTCGCAAATATTTCCGCATCCTAATATCAGGTGGGCCAAAAAGTTCGTGCGGATTTTAACATGCCAATGTAAAGGGTTTTTTTTTTATTATAAAAGGAAATATTTTTATTCAATAACGTATTGTCCATTCGAACTGTTGAGTCACCTTTTGTTCTTAAGATTTAATCTGAATTTTGTTGTATTTCAAAGCGCTGGGAAACAATTATTGCCAAAAACCGCATTTTATTGATCGACCCAATAGTTTTAAGAAGCTTGATTCATTTATTCTATAATAAAAATATATTACAATTGAAAGAATTACAAACTCAAGAACCCCTAAATGGCTGAAGTAAGTTTGGGAACACGTGGAAGTGCATGATGCGTAATGAGATAGCGAGTTACGTGATTCGGGAAGGGGATCAAGCGGACTCGGACGTTCCGCTCTCGAACAAGACAGATGCAATTTCACGTATGACGTAACGATTGTTGTTTCTCTCGAGAAGGAAAGGATTACCTATTAATTCACTCTCACCGCCTACAGTACCTGTTCGATTGAATTTAATCGCTTCTTCTTCGGCTAGGGTAAAACGGCGCTACGTAACAATCGAAATGAGTATTCGCGTGCTTCGAAATCGCCTTTTGTGACATTTTTGCGGAAGAGTCGATCTATGCTGTTGCGCAATCATTCTATTAAACATTATTTTATGTCACTGCAAAAGGAACAGTAGGACACTGTAAATATTTTGTTTTCATCGTTACACCGATGCGTTACAGCAATTTAACTTTCTTTATTTCAATTCCGAATCGTTCGACCGAACTTTCGAAATGTTATTTAAATATGATAAATTTAAAAGCATCGTTAAGAGGTACGCTTGATATATCGTACATGGAAGACATCGTAGGCGCATTCACGCATCGATTCGATTCATTAATTCGTGTTTCGCAACGTCCTTTTCGAGATTGGATTGCGTCGCCTCGCGGAATAATGTCAATCAATAGATGCACCATTCCGATCGACTCGATTTCTCCCGGATCATAACGAATCCGTGAGACACGATCTAGTAATGGCGCACCCGATAAGTCGTTAATACTTGACGCCATTATCGATGTCGGAAAGGAACATTTTCCCGTCGGTTTTTTTTTTTTAGCGGTCGTTGCTCGCCAATCCACGCACGCATCACAAATCGACAGGAACCGTGTTGCGGACCGGGAAAATGAGCTGCGTAAGAGAACGTTGTCGAGCGTAATATGGACATAAGCAATTTTTTTTCCGTGTACATAAACGACTTCGTGACATGCATCGCGGTTATTTCAGAACTGTCTCATAACTCTTACGCGCGGAAAACTCTGCTATTGCTGATACTATCTGTTCCATTGCAAATTATCGACAGGCCAACCTGACTCGTCGATTACGAGAATAGTTGCGCTGGAAAGAAAGTGTTTGTTGGAAAAAAGTTGAGCTCGCGTATTACTTGATTGCCTGCAACGCGTTTCGCGAGAACGTAGAGCCTGTAGAACGGTCAGCGATGCTTTCGACGAGCTCTAATTAAAAATTAATTAAGCGCCTACACGGTAGATCTCTGTTCAAACATGTTACACTTCGTAAAGTCCTTTGGCGAGATCTAAAGGTAAGAGATCGTTGTTTAAAAAGTCGTCGCCTGCGTCGAAATACTGTTCACGGTCGAGGCTGGCTCCAGAGTCGGAAGGTGAAAGCACATTTCACCGTTTGACCTATGAATAACCACGGAAGATCGTGTTCATCCGTCCGTTCACAGCACCACCCACAAGCAACTTGCCTTACCTGCTCCGTACACTTGGCAATATCGTCATCGGACCGTGAAAGTCACGGTGGTACCGGCGAATTGCCGGTAGCACTGCTAATGGACGATCTAATATCGATCACAGCGTTTCCTCGATTTCATTTCTGCTCTTTTCCGTCGACGGATTTACCGAGCGTACCAAACGATCACGGAAGACCACGCGATAGCTTGGTATAAACCGGGAAAACCGATAGACAATGACGAAAATGTATGTATCGTTCGGTTGATTATAGGAAAATTGAAAAAGTTACGCGACGCGTAATCGTGTATTATGTTTTCCCTTTCTTTCGGATATTAAAATTTAGAAACCACTAGTCGCGTGAAAACGATGCGGAGCAGATACGACAACTTGGAGAAATAAAGCATTCTATATTAAACTAGATAACTGGTTTTATCGTTTTTCTTGTTTCTTTTTTCTACATTATAATGTAACACGCAAATCGGACGTCGACTCCGAAGGCCATTCACTTTCCATTCTGGAAAGAAAGCCGGACGCTTTACCGTCGGTAGGACGCTGTTTGACCGTTGGACCGTCTTTGCGAAATTTCTACGCTCGCTTCGCTTGTAACCATTCGATATTAACGCGCGTATATTTCCATTCGTGAAACGAAGAAAAAGATGTCTCAAGCAGATTGGTTGCAACTAGTTGCAGCTAACTTTTCACCCGTCAACCGTTTCCGATTTCGCGTCCGCTTCACCTAGATGAATATTTATAGCCAAGACCGGTATGCATGGCGCCAAATTATTTCGCAATGTTACAAAAAAAAATCAAAAAATACAAAATACATAATTGTAGATAATTAATAATAATCGGGGAGAAACTGTGATTCTTTCTTGAATAATAATGTCGAAAAGAGCGTAAAAAAGCGCAAGCTTAAAGATTCAATACGTATTCTGTGTTGTATCAAACTGAAGCGATTAACTTTCTACTGGAATAAATAAATTCATCCTGTTCTGACTGTGTTTCGAAATGTCTTATTCAAAAATTCCTACAACAAACGTTACTCTACTTTGTATCCGGTATTTTGAATTCGTCTTTGTACGGTTTAAAAAGATACCGCGCGAACCAGATCCCCTGAGCCGAGTATCTCTTTTTAAAGAAATAAATTATTCATACGTAACGTGTTGCTAGATGAAATTGCAAGCTCGAATACCGGAATAAAGATCGATAGATAGATCTCGTTAATATTTCATAACATCGTAACCGGCTTTTGCGAAGGAGCACGAGCACTATTTGACTCGAATATGCATCATTGAATAATATATCACGAATTCCATACCTGAGTGCTCGTCATTCTGATTCATCGTAAAGCTAAGATACCTTTGACCTTCCTAACCTTTTTTCCGTTTCATTGGCAATAATGATTTCGCTTGACCTATGAATCAATTATTTTTCCAGGGTAATTGCCAGCGTCCCGGCGCCGGAGGAAGGTGCTAAGGATTTTTGTCACAACGGGGCCAATCTCGTCGTTAACTTGTCAGATCGGGGCATGAATATGATTCTTCGTTCACAATTGCGAACAAACAACTAATTGTAAATCGCTAAGTTCGCCTTCGTCGCGATGTCACGAGAACATTGATCCTCGATAAATAATAAATCTATGTAAAAAAGCAGTATCGAAATTTCTCAACAGCGATCTGTGACCATTCGTTAATTTATTTCCATTGGCTGAGAAAAAAATTGAAGAAAACCAACGGTATTTTTTAATTACTTTCTATTACCGTTAATCTTTTATGCGTAACGTCTATGCATAGTTAATTGTATTAATAATACGTTGGTTGTATTGTCGAACGCGTTACTGAATATAATTATGGATCATTGTGTGGACTATGGATTAGTGCTGACTCTTTCAACAACGTCCATTCATTTGTATACAATATGCGTATATAATTAATGATGTCGTAATATTAAGTTTAATTCATGGATTTCACAATGAGATTACAACAGGGAACGAAAATAAAAATTAGAGAAACAGATTATCTGTATTTAAAAATGTAACGTATGTTGAAACGCGGATATCATTGCAACGTTCCCATGTCTAATACTTTTGCCAATAAAACCGTTCGCATTTTACATTCCGTTAATCATTTCTCGTGAATTCATTATCGTATTCATTGATAGATTCAATATTAAATTCTCGACTTCTGTTTCAGCGTATTAAATTGTATAATAATAGTGGTAGAAATGTTTTGTTAAAGATCAGTTATGAAAGGAACAAATTGAAAATTGTTAATTTTGTAGATAATCACCGAGCGATAGTAAGTGATCGAGTACAAGAAACTAACCTTCTTGGATTTTTTTTCGAATGCTAATTAAGCATGGAAATTGAAATCGTTCGATATCTGTATCTCTTTTTTCATTACCAGTCGATTGAAGCTAATTGTAAAGCAATATTTCTTAACAACAGTTAATTAGGTATCTCTTGTTGCAGAATAACTAGCGCTAAGCGCCGTTTAATGCTTTGAAAATATGTAATTATAAGCAATTAGAATAAGAAACGATATGTTGAAAAAATTTAAAGCGTTTCCCTCTGTTACAAGGAAATTTTATTTGAAACACTTCCGTTGGGTAAAACGACGATTCCGGTTGCTCAAGGATCCTTTTTCCGAGAAGGTGAAACGTAAACAGTTGCTGCAAAGTTTAAGGTCTTGGACTGTGTACCCTTTCATCTAGAAATTTCACAGTTCGCGCGTTACATAACGCTACGATCCGAAAGACTTTTACTCACCGCTCCGATCTCTCGGTTCGATCGAACTTTCTATTTCGCGCATTGTTACGTGTCGCCTGATTAATTCGTGGCTAAACAATAAGAAGCATCAACGTGTATTTACCAAAACTTACCGTGGAAAGATCGCCTTCGATCCTTTTCCACCGAGTGAATTCAATTCACGGTGAAAGAAACGCGATCGCGTTCTTCGGAACTTTTACTTTCGAACCGGAGAAATGTTTTCGTTTCGTGGAAGAGGCTGAAGCGATCCACTTCTTCGCGTTGGCTGTATAATAATTACATAAACGGATCATACGAGGGTTTGCGTAACCGCATAATAAAATTGTTACGGCGACACAGAGCTGCTGCTTGTCGCGGAATTTAACGTTTCACAGGGGGTTTTATTTTTCTTGTACCGAATAATTTTATTAGTGCTTTTTACATTATATTTCCAACCGTATTCTAGAAAGAATCAAGCGTTGCTGATCGCAATAGGGGATGGAAACTGTTCGCAATAAATTTTCTATTTCAAAGTACACTTATTAGAAAGGGAATTTGTGTAAATCACAATAGAAACTAAGAATTAATTAGACATAATCGACAAATATAATGTGTACTCAGCGAAAGTACAAATAAAGACGAACCATCGCACAAGTGTGCCTTTAATTATCATCCCGTCATTGATCGTGTAAATTATTCGATCGGGTCAGAACTGACTAATCGATATCAAAGGTTCACTGGAATAATCCTGTCATTCTCGATAGAAAAACGAGCATTCAGATCAACGCGTTCAATCTTCGAGTTGCGAAACGTGAGCCAGAACAGGTGTACTTTGTTGCATGGTACACGGGGCGTCGGGGATGGCTGCATCGAATAATTACACATGATCCCGACGCGTGAAATTAACTCGTTGCTCAGGACGGAGCGATCATCTTCGACGATCAAAGCAAGAAACTTGAACCGATTCATTCCGCGCGGAGATTTTCTCGAGAAGAGACGCCATGGCGTCTAAATCGCGTCAGTTAACATCACCGATTCGATTCGTTGACGCGATCTCGATCAAGGATGGATCTTTCGTTCGCGTTTATACAACACGTACAATGTAATTTCATCGGATTACGCTGGTTCCTATTTATTTTTAGATAAGATTCGTTTTCCGCGGAATAATTAAAATTAGATACTTTCTCCGTCCGGAAGAAAGATCGAGCCAATGTCGCAACAGGTTATCGTTTTGCAAAAATAAAGCATAGAATAGATGTAACTTGCGTACCGGTGCAATGATGAAGTGGTGTTTACAAACACATAGTTGATTCGTAAAGATAGCGAGAGTGTAGGAAGTTTCGTGGCCGAGCACCGCGGAGAAAGTCAGGACGGATATATTTATACGACTTACCGACCGATATGCATACGCGTAGCGATAGCTACGAGCAAGAGCTTTGAGTTTTTAGTTGAACATTGAGCTATTTTCGAACGGAAGCGACGATTGAATAATTTACGAAATTAAACAATACCGATACTTTTTTCCAAACACTCCTAAAGTCCTTTAAATGTTCTGGACAACTCCCATACGATGCAAAGTTATTTCCCAAAGGAGCATCGGATACCGATCGCTATCAAATACGGATACACATACGATCACGTGAAACCAATACCCACGAACGGATGTAGGTAAAAGATATACGTGTAACACACGGTAAAGAGCAGTGTTACGTAAAGGTATTCGGTCCAATCAGTGAAGAAGAGACTCGTTGGATTTTCTAGGATAGGTTTCGTCGCGGTCTTTGTCGTGACCGTGCGAACCCGCGAAAGCGAAAGCAACGACTTGATCGATTCGGTAGAAGATCTTGGTCGAGTGATCAACGATAAATCATCCGAGTTAGGTTTCGTTCAACTTATTCGAGAAAGTGTACGGCAAAAAAAACTGGAACGATGCGAACAAAGAGCAGGTTTCATCCGAAATACGAGAAAGTGGGTTAGAACATATAACGCAGTTAACGAAATCATTACATGGCCGGCTCGTTACCTTGCATTATGACGTTCAAACTCATTACGAGACCTTACGGTTTCCCAGAAGCACTTATCTATCGTTTCGAACAATGGAAGATGATCGTAACGCAATCGAAACTTCTTTTATCCTCGTTTGTAATCGATTACGTCGATTGATCTTCTTTGGACAAACGGAAGTACCGAAGAAATCGAATGGTACGAGAAATATAATATAGGTCTCTTTAATTGCAAGGTGCGTCAATCCTTACGGGGCCAGGAAACGTCGGTAAAGAGGATAAAAAAAAAAGAGCAGCGTCGAACGACTTGAGTCACGCGGCGCTGGAATTACGCCATAAATTTCGCCCACCTTCATCGCTAGCGGCAGAGCAGCGTACGTTTCGTGCGGCCAATTTCCCTTGACGACTTTCCTTCGTGGCGGCCGTCTCTTCGCCTCTATTCCGGCATCAAGGCGTCGCGTATCGAGTTTCGACGTATCGACACCGGCCCATTGGCACGCAGCGATCGAAACGTTTAGCGATTCCTTCCGATCCAAAGGTTTTTTAATTTTTACGTGTCTTTCAAACGATATATCGATCATGAGAAAACAGTGTCCGGTGTGACAGTGAATTTGTGGTGAATATTGACAGAGACGGATGATAATCTCGGCCAACATCGTAGAAGAGGGCACTTGCAAAGAGAAATCAATTCTAACGCGTTTTCAAGATTAATTTTTGTGCGTGGAACTACTACGTGTCGACAGTTCGAATCGATATAATCTCAAAGTGGTACTGATATTTGCACTTTCTGTTTTATGCGATCGTTTTTTATAGCAAGAATTGCACTCGGCACAACTTTGTCGCCAATCGCGAAACCGGTTACCTTAGATCCTGATATATTTCGATCGATCGATCGACATATCCATCGTGTAATGTGAAAATTAAGTGCGCGAGACCACGTGCGTGAACCGTTGCGATATCTCGGTGAACCCTTACGATCATTGAACGTGCCTTCGAGGTGTCCAGACCGGTAAGTAATCGATCGATCGATGCGTTTCAAACCGAACGTGCTACATTAGAAACGGCAAGCGTCAGTCATTGCGCTTCTTCTTGAATAGAAAGTTGCTTGCATCTTCCCATTGCGGAACCGTTCGAGTGCATCTCACTTGGGAGAGTGAAATAAATTACATGTCCCAAAGAAGTTCAATGTTCGATGCAGTATCATCGAAAACAGTCACCAGTCGATCGCGTTCGAGTGACTGGCGTGGAATGAGAGGAACCGGAGCATCCGCTTTCTTTTTGAACCCGGTCGTTGCGTAAGCACTGTTACCTCCGGGACCAGGTGTGCATTTCATCCCGTCCTGGATTACATTTTTTTCGACGCCAGGCAAAAACGTCCGCTTTGCTCTCGAAACCCACGCGATTCGTTACTTTTGCGAAGGCTATCGACTTTCATATTGGCCAAACAATACGCCCTGGGCGTTTTACATAAGTGCATATCTTCCGGCTTCTCCGATGAATTTTGTGTTCCTCACGATCCTTTTTTTCTTCGTCTTTTTTTTGGGGGGGAAAAATTACCAGAAACCCTTTCTCTCCTACCTACCGATTCTTTGTCCCACTTTGATCTTTCTTCCACTCTGTTATTCCTCTCTGTTTCACTATTTGGAAAGTTACCCGGTCTATTCGCGGCTAAAATGCCTCGTGCGTTTACGCGTTCGAACGCTGTGTGGCACCACGCGACGAGAAACGAAGATGAACAGCTGTCTGACCGCACAACATCTATACTACTTAAACGACTAATTCCACTGGCCGTTGTTTCGATGACACCGGTTGGGTCGTGTCCACCTTCTCGTTTTAGGACGATTGTATTGCTACGATTGGTGGGATAACCGTATTCCTGTTTTATTCTTTTCATTTCACCTGCGAAACGAGGTCTACTAGTGACGAAATGCTGTTTCCTTTCTAAACAACGTTTGCCTTTTCGAGATTCCGATACTTATCTGAAATTGTCGCCAACCGATGCGATTGTCGTACGAATATTGAAACGTTTAATAGAAAAGAGGCGTGCCTCGAAATCAACATCAACGTTTCGATTCAATGGTGAAATTATTAAACGAAATTAAAAAAAAAAAAAAAAAAACTTGTTTCGTTTGATTTATATTTTCTTTTCAACGATAATTCGAAACTCGATGCAATAAAGGCGTAACCAAAGCATCGAAACAGATTCGATTACACATATAACTTAAAATTCCATCCCGTTCCCGTGCAGCGGCCGTGAAATTTATTCTAATCCGTGGCAACGCGAATAAAAACGAACGCTGCTCTCGACCGTGAAGAGGCGCTTTCGTAATGCGTTCCCTGCGAATCGGCCAGTTTTTCGATACGTGATAAATATTAATAAGGACGAGCTTTATGATTGCGAGTTACCGTTGCGTAGATTTCGTCAAAACTCGGAACGAAGCAACCGACTTTTTACAATTTGCATAAATTCCTCGTATCTTCTTCGTCGACCGTGCGTTACACAAATCTTGAGGATCACCTTGGACATCGAAATGAAGCGGAGTTATGTTGGCAATAGCGTACGTTTAAGTTTTCGTAACAATCGTGGCCAAAGACTACGCGGGCCAGCGAACCGAGCACGATTTTGCAACGCGTTCGAACATCGAGAGGAGAAAAATGTGATATCCAATAAAATAATGCGTGCACGTAGGGTCGACTATTGATACTTCGAATTAGCTACCGTAAGCGTCGCACCAAGTGCATTCGAGCACCAACTCGGGAAGTACGTCCTTGATCCTTTCTATCGAAGCGTTCGTGGGCCGCATTTCGAATCGCGCTTTCGAATTTCGCGATAACGTCGTTTCGTTGCAACCACGAATTAATTAGATCTTCGAGTTCGTTTTATGGGACGATGGGTGGTCGTTTGATGATGATGGATAACGGTAAAAGACTTTCTAATGGTAAAGATTATAAAAATTTGTAAAAAAAAAAAAAAAAGAAAAATGGTTAAGATTGATCGGTAAAGGATAATTTTCTAAGATCCATCTTTAAGATACTTGACTTGTTCTCGAGGAGAGGTGACCTGAAAATCTCGGGTACCTTCAAGACTATGGTCAAGGTGAAAGTACAATTCGACCTGATTGGCTTCTAATCAAATGAATTCTGTTTCCAGTAGATTGTTTTCACGGTATAGAACTTTAAAGATATCAAAGTAGCAATTTTATGTCAAACATGGAATTTTTTCTCGCAAAAGAATATTTTAAAATGAAAGTAAAGATGGACGCTTAACCATGAACCTAATTACAGGTACATCGTCGTGCTTGACCACGAGGCTTATTGTTGTGTTAATTAAAAGCAAGGGAATCGTGCGATATGTAAAGTGCGAAAGGCGAATGGTCCAATTTGGAGAAACCGGCCATTGCGTAATCGGCATTACGACGCTTTAACGTCATGCGAGATAATGCCGCGTGAAAGCAGCGCCAAATAGCACCTTGCTAAGCGCTGAAAAAGAAATTGCAATTCGACCATCCGGTTGTTAACGTCTTTGACGATAATCGAAACGGCGGGTTGACCATTTTTGTAAGTGGCCACGGTGTATCGGAACGCGGTACCACGCGTATAAAACGTCTAATTATATAATAACGAATACCAGGTTCTTACTTTCCTTATTAGTTGCATTATTATGTAAATGCAGCGCGAGGGAACGTGGGATGCGACCTGATAGTGGAAAATCGTGAGTGAGAAACTTAAAACCTGGTGCGATTCGTAACAGTTACCAGTCAGATCAGTTTTTGTTTAATTGTAAAATATTACACAATAGAGTCATTTCTGGTCACGTAGCTATTATTGACACCGCAGGCGTGGATTTCGTCGTTCGATGACACGATTCTACCTTTTTTTTTTTTTCTTTTTTTCACTTTCACAGCTAAATAATTCTGACCTTTCAAGTTTCCCACTTCTTCGTCAACCCCACCATTCGTGATCCCATTAAGCGCCACTATTCCACGATTTTTAAATGCATTCTAGGATAACGTTACGAATTCTCTTGGTCGTTTCGCCTAGCAGCATCTTCCCCTGTGCAGAATGTTTGCGTAAGCTCGCGAATCGCTCGGCGCGAATCCCCGTTGCAGGCTCGCAGGACAGATATCCAGCTATTTCGAGAGCCGAGAGATCGAGGCTGCGTGGGATTCGCGGAGCAAATCGAACGTGCCCCACCTGGGAGGCGAGGCCTGCGATTCTCGAAGCTCGATTCTCGATTCTCGAAGGGGCACACATGCTCGCCTTCGTTCCCCTTCGGCTTGCTAAGACATCGGGATCTCCTTCGCCGTGGTCCTCAAACGAGCCTCGCGCTTCGTCAGGTACACATCTCGCCTCACGCACTCGTTTCGACGCTCGCACGCTTGCTGTAAGTTGATCACACGTTAAAATCATTCTTGACGCGTATCTCGATTTTTCTGACAGCCTCGACACGTGGCTTCTTCGGTACTCGACTCCCTTCGATCGATAGATCGATAGCGTTGTCAAAGATTGTTCGAATTCGTTGTTGGTTCGTGGATCGGTTTTTCATTCTCGTCGAGTGTTTCGAGGAATATTCTGTGCAATTACGACTTTTTATTTCATACGGTATTTATTTTAACATCCAATCGATCTATCGTTAATGGTGTTTGTTGTTTCATATTTGGTATTAAATTCGTTTAAGACTCGCGAACAATTTTACATGGTTGATTTAACAAACGCGAACCTTGACTGACGTTACGCTTGGTACTTATGCAAGAATCGTCTAGTTTGGCAGGTTTTCGGTCACTCGTGTGTCGCCGGTCATCCTTTCACTTGACATTTCGAGTTCGGCTCTCGAGTGTCGCTTTATTCTAACACGATACCGCCACTGTTCCATTTACCCACTAGACACGATTTTCCCCAGAGCAAACAGATTGAAACACAGGAAGCAAAACAGGAAGAAGCAAAATGAAGATAACTTGCGTGCTCCTTGGCCTCTCGTTGCTCATCGCCTACGTTCACTCTAGTCCTATCGTCAAAAGGGAAGCGGAATCTGAGGATCTCAGTCCATTGAACGAGGTAAGAGCATAGTTGTTGATGCATCGATACGCTAACAACTAAAAATTAAGTCTTTCTTCACGTTGAGTAAACAGAATGAGAGTAATTGTTATGTAGCACGTATGAAATCGGTCGAAAACCGCGCGCGTCGATGGAATCGATACGCGCATCAAAAGAGGGAACACGTTGGGTATCACGAAAGTGAAAGCGCACATTTCGAAGTTCCACTATCTTGCCGCCACTTATAGGAAGGTGGAGGTAAAGCAGAAGCTCGAGCAAACAGATTGTCATCGCTCAAACAATTTTGCATAGTTTCGATTCGTTTTCTTCTCAACAAGTATCGCACTTACGCCCATAAGGTGTATTTAAAACGAGGAAGAACGAAGAAACGAAGCGTCGGACCGAATGAAAAAAGAGAGAGAGAGAGAGAATCACGACGCGGCGAGGAACGAGCAAAGAGTGAAAGTTGACTAACTTCACGAACTCAGACACGCGAAGCCGGATGCGCGCGCGTAACTAAAATTCTGATGCGCACACGTGGTCGTACGCAACGCAGCCGTTTGTCACGCTCTTTCTCCTGTTTAATTAAAATTGTACGCGTAAAAGTCAGGATGCTTGTTTTTCGTGTAATCGAGTCCCGCCGATGGAAAATATTTAAGCATAACCATTGAACTTCGTGGAATTTTATTCAACGAGCACCTCGAAACGGTTCGAGGTTTCACCGATTCCTTATTATAAACTTAAACACGAAGCTAAACGTTAAATCCTTTCTCTCCTTTCTCCGGTTACTCGATTCGATCGTTCATCTCGTCGCGCTTAACCCGATCACGGAGGAAAAACAGTTTCCTCCGTGAAATGGTTTCCACGACGAATTTCCTGCCTGGAAACACAGGCTAACACGATTCGTTTCGATCAGGTTTACGTTGTGGAGGCTGACGATGATCAGGCGGCAGATGGAGATAGGACCGATAGGGACAAGAGAAAGATCGGCATCGTGAAGCTGGGCGTGTCTAACGGGATTATCAACTTCGTCTTCAGCGTAAGATTGCGTCCCTCGAATAATATCTCAATCGATTGTAAACACTTTGATCAACATAAATATCTCGTTGCAGAAACTGGATTCCTTCATCGACTCGAAGACAAAAGCTTTAACCGCGTTAGACGATGCAAACAAAGTGAAGAACGCAGCGTACGGAATAGACAGCAAGCATTCGGCCACTTCCAAATTCATCAGCGATCTGGTTGCCGCGAAAATTCAGGCGGCAAGCGGAAGCATCGGTCCGGTAATAAACAGCGCTCAAACCTTCCTCTCGAGCGCCAAGAATGGCTTGGCGGGCGCTGTTGTATCGAAATTGGCGCCGCTTAGTTCCCTTTCCAGTGGTTTGTCCGCTGGCAGTGCCGCGAAAACAGAATCTGTGTCTGCTGGCGCCGGCATAGGTAAGACGATGAATTCGGGACAAAAAAAAACATGCCAAGAGTTTCTTTTTGAATCTTATCGGAGAAACAAATTTATAGGATTGATAAAATTTTGAAATTTCAGCCGATGGGCACGGAGGATCGGGCACCATTGGACTCTTAGGAAACCTTCTGAGCTCGAAGCTCAGCAGCTTTTCCTCGTTGAGCCAAAACAAGGGTGGCGCCTTTTCCGGTTCCTCGGACGAGGCAAGCAGTGGCGCTAACTTAGGAGCGTTTGCGAATTTAGGCGGAGGGGTAGGATCACAATAATTGTTTTTCTTTTGTTTATTTTCTTCATCTTTCTCTCTATTTCAATCTGTGCGACGTGGCTGTTACCTCGCAATTGACAAACGTTCTTCGTAGAGATCGGTGTTCGTCGGTTCTCGTATCATTAACAACAACCAGTAACGAGTCTTGCATTCGTTGTTCCTTTTTCTATTTTTCTTGTTTCCTTTTTATTATCGAAAGTTGTTCGAAACGAAAGTAGGCATTAACAAGAGAATCGTAAGTAGCAACGGGATTTCATTAAACGTTTTATTTTCCTTCCTTTTATTAGACTTGCATGCGACGCGTAGGTTTGGTTTATGCAAAAGATAACTACGACTAAAAGCATGATCTCGTTTAATTTCTCACACTCGAACGATTCATCTGTAATTCAATTCCTTTCCTTGAGTGATTTCTAACAGAATGTTTCATGGCTTTCTGCTCTTCAAATAACGGCTTGCTCGTAAATAGAGAACTAAGAACTTTAACCATACTGTCAATTGAATTTCGCGTGCTAAATTAACCCGCTTAAGAGCGTGTTTGGAAGATTCTCTGTAACGAGACATTCATCCAAGCGCCTGTATACTTTGTCGTGACTAAGCTATACCCGCAAATTAAAATGACTGTTGTGCATAAACAGTACGAATACGATCCACCGCAAGGGGCGTATTATACGGCTTAAAAAGCGGCTACGGTGCAAGCGAGGACGCTGGAACTTGGACTTTGGACACGTCCAAAGGGATCATTGAGCAGCAACGCTTGACAGAGGATCCTTGACGCAACTAAACATCCATCTTAAAATGCAAAAAAAATGCAAAAATCCCCAAAAGAAAGAAATTATCGAGGAGAGCGCTATACACGCGATGTATAACGCTCGCAACGACAAAGATAAAACTCTACGACAATGGATTTTTCTTTTTAGCTCGGCCGATAAAAATGCCAGGATCTTCCCCCCTTCTGTGACAAGCCCTCCCCAACACAGTAATCTAATGTTTAGAAAAACAAGCAAGAGATCTCCCCATTCTCTGTCTCGCCACATCCAGGCTAAAGCCATCGAGATGCCCCCGTGAATCGATTCATCGATGTGCGAGCTGTAAATAGTTGTTTAGAAGTAGCTTCCTGTGAGACTGTCAAGTCTCGCGTACCTCAACGCTGTGCGAATCAATGTAAATACAGTATCTTTAACCTCTCTAAGTATACAATTTTCAAAGTTGATATGGATGGTAATGTTGACGATGATAATGATGATGATGATGATGATATTAATGTCAAATAAATTTACGATCATGTTTTTTTTTGTGTACGAGTCGACTACTTGAGTCTTTTGTAATGTCATCGACGTCCTGCGTCCTTTCCTGTTCCTCTCCGAAAATGTACAGGATCGTTTTTGAATCTTTTAAATTAATTTTCACATCGAATGAAAAATTGATAATAAGAAGATTTACACGAACATAGTTTAACTAGTAACGAACACGTTCAACGAGAGATAGTAGAGAATAAATTGATCGCGTAACAGTTGGCAATTTATCGAGCTCGCGTACCTCAATCTTTCGCTCGCCATACGCACAGGAATAATTTATGCATACGATTGCGTCAAAGTATACATTTTATATACAAAGTACAAGTATGGCGCCGTAAATATATTATCGGTGCATGAACGTGTCAATACCCGATCGAAAGAATCAGATCAATCGTTCTTGTTTTTCCCTCTACTATATCGCTAACGCCTCGAGGCGTACGCATTGTGAAAGGCGAACTATCATTGGCTATTTTTGTATGTATTCAGGAAAAGATTTCGACCGCCACGGAGGATATACCCGAGTTCGATAGGAATAGGGTATCCTTGGACGTCCCGCCGCCTGTGTTTGGTTCTGGTTTCACCCTACTTACCAATGTCAGCAAAATCCTGAGTAGCGTGATACTCGTAAGTGGGAAATGGTCTTCGAATAACCTAACTCGATCAGAATCGACGTAACGCGCTGAAGGATTGCTCAATGAAGGCTTCGACCGGTCAGAGTTGACGGGAGTCAATATTTTTACGTCAAATCGGAGGATCGGTGTGCTGAAACTTGCATCTGACACAGTGACTTTTTCCATTTTTTTTTCTTTTTTTTTTTTTACATCATCGACTAATTATCGTAAACGTGTCAGCCTTCGCGCAACTTTGTTGCAAAATCTCTGCTACTTTCAACGTATATCGATCGTTTAATGGGAGCTGAGACATTCCCGATAGTATATCTCTGCGAGATATTTTATGTTCATCGATGTCACAACGAAAAATGATTTTTTCACGCTTCGCAGAATTCAGCCCGCAGAACACAGACGCTCCTAGAGATATTCAAGCCATTCTTCCGTGGAACTTTCGCCATCAAGGGCCTACCATCGGATAAACATCATTAGAAAAAATTCTACGTGGATCCATCGGTGAGACGGCTCAACCATTGCTTCAGGGATTTTTATGCGGACCTAGGTTTACTATCGTTCGTTAGTAACGAATCGAAAAAGTATTCCAAAGACCCATACAAGTAGTCTAAATTATCAAAATAGAACCGAAATTTAGGAATATTCATTCGTTTTTAAAGGAATTGTAATTAGAAGGACCTCAGGTGTAGTTAAGGGTACTTACTTGTTAGATACTTTGTAAAAAAATATGTCCCATATGTGGAATTATATTTAGGTGATGTTTGTACACGAATTAAGGTACTAATTTATGGATTGCATTAATCTTGGTTATCAAAGGACAGTTAAATTGACTTCGGATGATAGGTGCGATCACGACGATCGTCGATCAACCGTTGTTTCGTTTCCTATTTAATTAAAGCGTTGCCATAAAGTAAAAGGTTAATAAATGCGATACTGGTTCTGTGGTCGCGTGCTGCTGTCGAGAAAGTACAACGGTGTAATATTTTAGGTAACGCACGGTTATTCCTCTAGCGAACTAAGCGATAGGCGTACTAGATACATTTACTTGAAAAATGTTGCGGGCACGTGCCGCGATTCAGAACCTATTAATTGTTTTTTTCATCGAATAAATGTTTGAACGTTTTTGTGAAATTAAATTAGTTACGTTATTTCTTACTTCCTCGTCGTAAAAACCTGTCGTCGCAATTTATTATTCGACGAGACGGTCGCGTTTGTAATCTCTGAAATACTTTCCTGATCCATCGTACAATTAATCGTTTTATCAATAATTTCTCGTCTGCGTGTCGCCTGGCATGCGCCGTTAAAAGAATCTTTATTGCGCAACACTGAAATCGTACGGTTGAGCAAATTAAATCATGATTTAAATATTTCCTACAAAGTCTGTTTATGATCCTGAATCTGGTTTTCCGATATTATCTGTCAATTATCGCGGTCGGTCTGGTAATTATTATGCAGCCCTGAGATATATAATTTTTTTCATCTCTCATTGTAGAATCTGAAGTTAAATGCTACGAGTAAAAGTAACTCGACACGTTACTATTGAATAGGTTATTTTTAAATGCCTTTTTAAAATTGCAAATTTCGTATGGAAATAGCGGAGAAAGTGTACGGGATCCAAAATAAATGGAAGGCAACAATTGCATCGTTACTGTCGATAAATATTAGTTGGTTCGGTCAGATTTTCTTAAAATAAACTTGATTGCTGTTCGCGCGTAACGATGCCATTAATTTGCACACCATATGGACGAGAGTAATTTCGCGACACCTAAAAATGCGATTCGAGGAAGTGACTGTTAATCATTCTTCCAGATTTCCGTGTTCGGTGAAAGCATTACCAGAGCGCTCGATTAAAATAGGAAACATGGAAAAAAAAACGGCAGAAATGTGTTTGGAATTAATCACCAAAGGCGAACCGTTTTCATACCGTGCAGTTTCCTATCGATCAAATGTCAAAATTATGCAATTGTACTCGACGCAACTATGCAGAGTATTTGCATGAACGTATTACGTATGGAAAACAATTCGTTGAACGATATATCTATTTTTTAAATATATCTGATCAGGGTAGTCTAATGATAATTGAACAATTATAGATAAATTAGTATTCCTGGAAGCTAATTGAAAATGCTAAAATAAACGAACAATGCAAGGATGAATATAAGTAAGGAGCATATACCGCGACCTTTCGTACAGTGTAGATTTAAAAATTAGACGCACTTTGTATCGTTCACCTGGTTGCACGATAGAAACCGGCACGATTACGCAATCGGTGTTCGTCTCTGGTGTGAAAAGATGCAGCGCGCGGCCTAGTTCTAAATACCTTAAGGTATCGATGAGGTGACTACGCGTGATTAATTTTCATGCCGAGCATGTTCCACTTTTCTGGTTGTTGTTGGCCATGCTTTACTTGTGGCAACGGTACATAGAGCTTGGAATTACTGTCATCTTCTTTGAGGCGCGGAAAATTACGAGAACCAACAGTAAACTGTATCGATTATTCATTTATTATTATTATTGTTTCAATTGGCGTCTACCTCTACTGTAATAAAACTCTTTCTTTTGGTCATCCATTGATAATAGTATTGTACGATTCTTCAAACACACGCCTGTTAACTTATTTCTTGTGATACGCGAAAGTCCAGCAATTTGCTATTTTCTAGGCGCCAACCACAATTTCTTAGGCGGGAATTATGATTCGTTAACACATCAAGCGTAACGTCGGTCTCTGCGAACCGACACTAAACTTTTCGTTTACGTCATTGGTTCCTAAGGATCGACGGCGTCAATTTTAAAAAATAACAGTTTATAATTCATTAACGGATTTTATTAAAGTATGTTAAACAGAGATACGACATTACTTTGCAGGCTTTTACAATTCTTCGCTATTTTTCGACCAAATATTTTTAAATTCGTATCGTAGAACGCAACCTAACGGAAAGTTGACCAAACCTGTGCCACTTGCAACGCTCGTTCAAAAGATAATTAAAGCAGTGCATAAAAATATATATAATCTTTGTTTGCAATTTTTATAGCCATCTTCCTTTTTCTCCGCGTTAAAAATTCTAAAAGCACGATCATACAACGATTCATCCCATTTACATAAGCACCGTCCATTGCCTAATTTTCCACGCAAGAAGGATATCCAGTGAACATGCAGAGGAGCACACGTCGTGCGTCATCATGGGAAATTTTTCTTCATCAGAAATTCGAAGAGTTCGAGAAATGGACGACGGGGCGCGGGGGTTGTCTCTAGAATTTCGTAAAATTGCTCCGCTGTCAGGGCATGCGAGGTCTTTCGTAAAAACGTGGACGACCTTCGGGACTGATTCGTGGCATCGAAAGGCGGAGAGACTCATCTCGTTAGTGTCGGTTCCACCGTCCAACAAGATGCACTTGTTCTCAAGCGTTTGCCCGCCACGTGTCGTTTCGTCGCTGCTGTACGGAGATCGGTCCGCAACGCAGAAGCTGACTGAAGTTTTGCTTCGATGAAGCAGTTCTGAGGAATCTTGAGAACTCTGCATTGTCCGATTTAAGGTGAGACTGTAATGTTAAAAAAATTTTCTGAATTTTTATCATTTCTTTTTAAATACAAACTTGGGATATCTGTGATATAGTAGTTGGTATAATTCCATGAAGAATTTAGTGTATTCCATGACATGCCACATGTTTCGAAATAATTACTCGTTCCTTGAGTATTAATTATAAATTTTTCAGTGATACTAAGCGCTACACGGTTTGATTTCACGTTTGTTGTTATTTCGCTTCTTGTTTGTGATACAAGAGAAGAACAACGCTGGAACGAATTGTTAATGGAAATGCATGAACAAAACTGACTTTCTCCATTTTCCTCGTTGGTTTTTAATTTTTGTTTATCATAGAAGATAGTTGACCGAATTCCCAGAGCCGTAACGAGGTCGAAGGATTCCCGATGACTATTTCATAAGCGATTACGAGACTGTTGCGTAAGAACAGATTTGACTACGCTTTATTATACAACACAACAGCCGAAACGTCGCGCAGGTGAAATTCACGCGCAGAATTCGAATTTTTCTCAAAATAAATTTGTTGTTTCGCAACGTGGTGTCTGCGAATCGAGAACGAGCTCGATAGCGAACCGATACCTTTGTAATTGACAGGAAAAATGCATACTTTTGCCGACACGCAAGTGACATGGTAAACTGTACGATCGTACTTTTTTTTTTTCTTCTGCACTTTCGTGCTGTTTTGTACGATATTAGAGTTCAGTTCGTGTCCAGTGGTCTCTAAGTTCTCGTATCGAATTCGAATTCTGTAACTTTATCGTCGCGCGAAACGTTCGTAATCCAATTCTTATTCGCATCTTTTGTTGATTTTTATTGATTATTTAATCGTAACTCAAAAATTATGTTAGTGTTTCTCGCAGGTTTTCAGATCTCACACGACGGAATAAGAAGGAATTGCGTGAAAGCTCGTGGACGAAGACGGCCAAGATTGCACAATAAATATTTGTGGAGAGCAAATAAAAGTGAGTAGACGTCGAAACGAAGTTATCGCCGAAAGAAAATTGTACCTTTTACCTGCAACTAAAAGATTACCGATGTCCATAATTGCGCTTTCCTTTCATATTTAACGAACAAAGACAGAATTTTGAAAACTACGAAGTTCCGCTCACTTTGCTCGAACTTTTCATTGCGAGACATAATGGGAAAAAAGGTCACGTAAGAATTAGACCGTGTAAGCAACAAAGTTACCGAAAATTGCACTGCTTCCACCCTTCTAAAAACTTCTTCTACCTTTCAGACTATTTTCAAACGAAGCATTTTCAAATTGCTTCTATCGAATTACAATAAACAAACGTAGAAACGCGTTAACGAAAAACTATATTCGAGTACAATTGCGTACGCGGTAATTTTTTGTCGCTGATCGCAAGGAAGCGCATCGCGATCTTGAAATGAAGAAATTAAATCGATTTATGTTCGAGGAAACACGTGGTCGCGCGACGGCTGGGAGTGAAAGTGAAAGATGGCCGGCTATCCACGTGTTCCCGACGGTCTAGCGCGACTAACTTGCAAGTATGAATTCTGCTGAACCTCGAGTAACACGGTTGTGTTCCAACGTGCCAATCGTTCGAGTTCTCGCGAAAGGAGTTACATAATCGCTGTCGAAAAATCACGGATGATTCGACGTGTGCGGTGGAGTCTGGTCGAGTGTTGTTGAACGGACGCCAAGTCGAAGAATCGAACTTGACACGCTGTGAGAAAGTCGGGGATTCCGATGCAACGCCGATTCTGGCCATCGAGATCGTTTGTGTTTACTTGTTCGGGAGTTTATGCGACAGGAATAATAATTCGCCGAGAGGAACAGGATCCAGTTAACGTTGGAAAAAAAATTGAAGGGTTATCGTTGAGTTAATTGGATCGGAGATTGCCAGATTTCCAGATTTATCGAATCGAGTCCTTTCACACGATCGCGTAATCGATAACTCGCGGAAGTTCCGTAGAAAGTCTCGGCGGTTCGGTTACCGGTTTGATCGCAACCGCACCAAAAATAAACGAAGGAAAATGGAGAATAATATATAGAAATCTTGAAGACCGACACGGACCAGGTTACACGCTTTACTTACGTCTCATTTCGACTGTCATTTACACGCATCAATTTTTCTCGCGTTTCGGCTGTAACTCGCGTGGAAGGAAATTGTCCATTTTGTTGTAACAACCGTAACCGTTGTGCTCGAAAGTCTTTGCGTGCGATTAAACGACGCGCACAAGCAACCGTACAGTTCCGTAACAACAACGGTATATCGATGTTTGTTCATAAGCCAGATGACGAGATCGTACCGATCTCGAGTCAATTACCGAGCGCATTAATGCCTCTGTTAGGTCAGCGAGCGCAGCTCTGATTTCACTTCGCCTGGCCGTGTGTTACGCGATGATCGTCCATTGCGTAACGAATTTCAGAGCCTCCTAATCGTGCGATCGACACGTTACAAAGGATACAAAGGATAGAATCGAGAGGTTACACGGATAAAAATGACCGAGAGTAACGAACGTTCGCAGAATGTTGAAAAACTGGACGACCTCGAGTTCGATTTTAACAAACTGCACCGCTCACCGTCTAATTTGTGACAGCGTTGGTCGAGGCACGCTTTCAAATGATAAAAAAGAATAGGCAATCGTTATTGGTAAAAGGATTATTGTAACACCACAGGACAAATTACGATGTCCGTTGCATCACGTTCGAAATTCGGCGGCCGATCGGTCATTTCGAAACCGGCGAAATATCGCTGCTAACTAATTCCCTGCACGCTCTGTCTCGAGGTCATGTACGTGTAAAAATGGAGCACGAGGGGAAGCGTCTGATCATAGACCACCGAAAAGTCGAATTTCGATTGCTGTTGGACAGTCGTGCTGGATCTGAGCTAAGGAAAACAACTGTTTGATCGTCTCTGCCGATTAATCCGCGTCTAATCGATCGAAAAAAATGTTGAACCGCTATTAAATCGCGTTAACTTTTATCTTGGAGAGTGCTGGAAAGTGCAAGAAGTGAAAGTGCTACGAAGGTGCACGAACAATTGGTGTTTCTAAAATTTTTTTCGCCGGTCAGTTCCAGAAGCACAACTTCGCGTTCTTGGCTCGCGTGACTGCAACGCGGTGCACGCATGACTCACGAACTATGATTCTGTAAGCGCCTCGCGTAGAACATTTCGCGTTCCCTTAGAGATTAGTTTGCCTTTGGCTAATCAATAGGTACCTTTTAAATCGAATCTACTCGTGCAACGAATACAAATCGCTTCGTTAGTCGCATTTTTTCCCATTTTCCTGGCTAACGCTCGCGCCATGTTTACGTGATGAGAATGGCGCGAACGCTACAGGTCTGAGCGTTTAACGGCTCGAGTAAATAGCCAACCATTCTGGCAGTCGTAGCTTCCTCGCTTTTTCGACTCCTTTTCTTCTTCACGAATGTTTCGAGGTTTGCGTGAAACGGTTGGATCGAGTCTCCTCGTGTAACATCCATCGGCGAATTCTTCGTGAAACAAGTACCAGCCGTCTGTTACTCGAAGTCGGTCCTCTCAGTGTGCTTTAACTATCTTCGATGCGTGAATTCTATGATCGATCAACAGCGTTTGATTGCAGATGCAGGAATCGTCGATCAATTTATTGGTTGCCAGCTTGTCGCTACTGTGCTTCGTCGAACCTCTTCTCAGCGATCCTCAACGATCCTATTGGGCGAATTACGAACAGTCTAATCCCGTGGATCCTGGATCGCCACAGGTACATCGTGTCCAAGTGTTCTCTGACGAGTATGACCCTTCCAGTGTTCAAATACCACTGCCACACGTGACACAGTACGAAAGAGAATCTCAGCCTATTTACCAAATAAATCATTTTCAAAGTCCTTCGGCTTCGTTGAGTTACCCTGAGACGGTACCAGAAACGAAATATCTGCAAACCGAAGGATATCGTAGCTATCACAATATTGCGTCCAGCAATCGCGAAGAGAATTCAAATAAAGATCTAATAAATCTCGGCGAGAAAAATACAAAGAGTGACTTGAACGAGAAAGAAATCACGGAGAAAATGAGAATTCTCGATAAATTTTTGTCCGAAGATTCAAGCGAGAAGAACCTCGATACGAATGGTATCGAGAATAACATCATCCCTGAAGAGTCGAGAAGGATAGTTAGGGAAGTGCGAAAACAGAAGCCAGGATTCTTTTGGACCTTGGCAAGAATCACGTTTGAGGTACGACATTTACCGTAAAATAATAATAACCTTAAAAAATGACCCAAGAGTCGTAGCAGAGTTAAGACTATTGCGAAACAAATGTCATTCGTTTCAGTCGATCAATGATACGAGATCAGCAATCAAGCAGATCAGCGAGATCATCAACAACAACATAGCGCCAGATTCAGCTACACAGAGTACAATGATGAGTGGATCTTTAACAGCTGCAAATTCCACGAACACCGGAAAAAACATGAATATCGTCAACGCAACGGGAACAGCGACGACTACGCAAGCACCCTTCGTCCTGACTAGATCCGGACTACAGAGTTTGATCAGAAGAAACGTTCTAGGACTCGTTAGACTTTTCAATATCGAATGGAAAGATGCGTTAAACGTAAGACAATTCTTTGAACGACTTCTTATTTAATTCATCGATCCAATGATTGATCTTTAACGTTGCAGCAATCGGAAATAACAGTGAAAGAGTTCCAGAGAGATCTAGGGAATCAGGTTGGGACTTTCCTTCGAGACAATCCAGACGCGTATTGAAGATCATCGTAGGACTTTTCTTGCATTACGATAATTATCTAACGGTGTATATTCTCGTAGCATGTAGCCAAAGACTGAAGCATAAGATCGCTATTTATGACATAAGTTTGATTAATAAATCGTGTAACGATCTTTCTTTTTTACGATTCCAATTAAATCAGAATTAAGAAACCGAAATGGAAGATTTGAAATTGCCACAGAACCGAAACGATTCGGACAGAATAACGTTTGCTCGAGCTAAGTTTTGTAAAAGAGCCAAGGACATTCGAGTCCATTTCGAAATGCACAAAAGATCAAAGGCGTTTATGGTGGCTCGAGTTACATCACTTTTAAAGATCATCGTCCGATATTTATGTAACGCGGTCCCACACGACCCACACGCTCGTATTGGCGTACAAATGATCAGTGAAAATAGGACAGTAAGGATCAGACGTGAATTCTAGAAGCGGGATATTGTGGTAAAGTAGAAAGCACGTTTGGTTTGATTCGATTGGTCGATGCGTAACCCGTAACCCCAGAAATCGCCCTTATATGAGTATCACTGGTATACATCGAGGATTAAACGATCAGTGCTCTTCCATGGATCGCGAAGAACAAATCCGATCACTTTAAACAATATTTTCCATCGTTTTTATTTTAAACTTTAATTTCTGTTTGATCGACGATCTTTTTTTGTTCCTTTTGACGAGTATCGTTAGATGTTGCATCCATTGTTTATACACGGTTTTATTTTATTTTCGTTGTGACTAATTCCACCCACGCTGCTGCATACGTGTAAAAGTAATACGACAGTTTGGTGAAAAAGGAAAAAGGAGGGGCTGAATTGTGCGTACAAAGATTACGTGGAATAGAAAGGATCAGTGGGCAATCTGTAAAATTCTTCACTGTGATTGGTCGATGCTCAGCGTGGGATTTTGCAGCCACCCTTATAGATCGGAGGATCGTCGACCTGGGCTGCAGTTTACCGATTACGAAGATCGGTTGAGAGTTGTGCCAAAGAGAGGAATGTTCAGAATCGCTTTCGTTGTTTTCAGCGCTGTCGTTTGCGTTGTAGCATCAGAAACGGTAAGTCTTTAGCACACGTACTATTATTTTAAACTTTAAATTTCAATTCGAATAGTTTCGATATCTGAAATTTGAATTTCTTAGGCTCGAATTTAAATTTAAAAAAAGAATTCAAAATAACGGAACGTTAAAAAAAAAAATTTGCCATCTTCCAACGGGATAGAAGTACAAATAAAAATGCAACTGAAAACTGTAACGCTTGATAAAAAGACGCGATGACCTTTCGGCTAACAGTCGTCGCGCAGAAAATCGTTCAACGCTGTTTATATGTAGAAAAGTGAAAGCTATTGAGAAACGTAGACGTAATAACCGTTTAAAAGCAATTCTACGCAATGTCCACTGCAAACGTCACCACTCGCATTTACCTAATTAAAATTGCGTTTTCCTTACGTGGAACAGGTTTATCACAACTTACTTTTACGACTAGACAAGGTACCAAAATGTAAGCTGCATTAAATTTTTATTTTAAGGTGATCCTGCGACGGATAAGGCGTCAGAATTTTCCGGAAGAAGGAGGTCATGTGATAGACAGTATCTTTAACGTAAGTATTTAATTTCCTCTCGTTTTATCGATGCTCCGATTAAAATTCACTCGATCTCCTTAGATTCCAATCACGGCGATCAAACAAACCGCAGCTGCGGCGCAATCTTTCAGACCAGAAAATTCTCAGGCCATCGACAGTGTTCTAAAGGTGCCAAAACATCGACGTTTCATTTTTTTTCTTTGACTCACTTAAGTTTCTTACTGCGTAGATCCCCGTATCGACTTTAGAAGCCGTTGGCAACCTTGTAAAGGTAACGTCTGGACAGAGACGCGAAAATGCCGATGAGCTGCAACGGATGCGACAAGAGAGAAGGGACAGGATAATGGCTCAAAGAGAACGACAAAAGCGGCAAAGGGACCAACTTCAGCAGCAACGTTTGAAACAGCAACAAATAAAGAGGACTATTAAGATTAACAATAAAGATCCGTTTGGTTTAAACGCTTTGTCTCTGCTGGTCGGTAACCATGGCATTTTAGGTAGTATTCAAGGTGTATTTGGCGGTTATAGCGGAAATGGTGGACACGGTGGACACGGCGGACACGGTGGTCACAATGGTCAGGGTGGTCACGGTGGTCATGGAGATCATGGTATATACTCTACTCATTTGTAGATAAATACGTGAAATGGACAAAGATATGAATTTTGAAATGGAAAATATTTTATAGGTGTTCAAGGAGGTCATGGTAGTACCGACAATAACCATAATAGTTACGAAGTTTACGAAAACATAGAAGAAGATACGAGCTATACCTGGCACGGTGTCTCCGCTGGAATTGGTACATTTTACGGTTCACGGCCAACCAGCAGTCATGTCACCATACAGAACAAGATTGCCCCAAAGAATGAAAGGCTGAACAAGTATCCTTACGATAATTCACAAATACAGAATAAAATTGCTCCACACGCTGAACATAGATTAGGGTACGAAGAGGATCCTCCATTGCAGAACAAAATTGCACCCAAAAGCAATAGGATATCGTTTCAATCGTAAGAGGAAACTAACAGGAAATGAAACGATTAAAATTGTTTACATTTGAATAACATGTAATGTATGCTTCCTGCGTTTAAAACAGAGACAATATTATTATTATTATGTAAACAAATTTTCAATAATTATGAACCGATAAGAGGACGAGTCACACTTGACCGTTTGTACAGATAACGAATGAGCGAACGTTGTAGTTTAGGGAGAGCTACGGAATTACAATTCCATCGACGTAACGATACCATGCAGGCAACGACAATGCCTCATCAAATTTTCACAGCCGGAGTTTGATCCACGAATTTCGAGGTCACGTTTAGAGCACGAGAAATTCCATGACTTTGTGAGGTACTATTAACATGCGCATCGAGTCGATCTCGAGATACGGAAAACATTTACATAGGTATATTGTTCGTTTGTAACGCCTTCGATGAAAATCAAAAAGAAACAATCGAGGAGCAACTAAATAGTGTATACACTGGATATTGAAATAAATTTCTCCTTTTTTTTTGTACAGAATTGGTATTTCATAGAAGAAATGTTTTCGATAGAAGATAAGTATTAAACGAACGAAGATGGATATTAGTATGAATTGATAGTTCGATTTGACGAGCAATTGCGTGACCGGTAGTTTTCTTTTTATGTACTCGAGACGTCACGAGCGGTATACATTCACGTCAAAATGGTAATTAGTTTGTGGCGGAATATTAAATTATTCCGCAGTTATCATAATACCATACGTATGAAAAATACTGTGTTCGCAAGGTTGAATGATTCATATGCGTTGTTTCGTCGACGATTAATCGTTTGAAGGAAATAACAAAGAACGTTTCCTGATTTCATGCGAGCGTTTCCCATTTCTATGCGTAAAGTACAACTGTTCTCACTTCTCACAGTGGTTTACATGGTCGTCGATTCTGTAAAATTCTAACGAGTACGATGACCTATCACTAATAATATACGCGGACCGCTTCGTTTCGAATTAACGAAGCTCGTCGAATTAAACACTCGAATATTAACGGGTTTTTTTCAAGAGCCATCTGTCCATCGAACGAATAGAGAGGATCTTGGTCTATTAAAATACTGTTATTCGCGTAACTTAATTTTTGTTTTCTTTTTTTTAATTCATTCAAGAACAAAGAAAGAAACAAGACGCGTAAGACGTACAAAACACGTTTCCGTTCGATTTAACTTTGATCCCGAGAATTAGCATTCGTTTATTTTCCATCTTCTTGCCGTTTCAATCGCGATCACTCTCGCGTCATCGAACTGGTTCGGCAAAAAATCATTGCTTGTTACACCTTTACTCAGCTACTGTCTCTTTTGCCAATCTATTGCGCCAATTATCCATGATATTGCTCGAAAATACGATTTCTTAGAATACCCGATCAAATTTCACACTTAACGATTGCACCATGGTATTTCCAATATTCCCACAAAAATTCTTCTAAAATTATATCCTACAAGTTGCTCAACTTGTACCATTTCTAAGAATAAACTACGTTTCGTATCGGCGTCTCTTAAAACTAACAGAACCTGCTGAATCTTACCGACTGCGAACAACTGCATATGTATCAAGACTACAGACCAAAGAATGAAACGACTGTCCACCTATTATTCCCGAGCATTCGAATCGTCCTTGACCCCCGTAATCGTAGTACATTCAGCAGACAATCGCCGTATAAACCGGCAATAAGTTAGCAGTCACGAAGCATTCGGCGACTGGCTCGACAACTTCTTCTTCAAGCTACGTCAGACCTTATCCCTTCCCGGCGAGAAGGTGAGCCTGAGATGCCTTCGAGGTCTTTTTAGAAATCGGTAGTAAATGCGCCGTGCAGCCAGTGGCAGAACTCAGTTGAACAAAAGATGCTGTGCCGCAAGGTAGTTGCGGTGTTCGCGTTTTGTGTAGTAGGTATCGTCAACGGGATGCCTCAGGGTAGCGACGGTAGCAGCCAAGATTCGTCGGCTGGGGTGAGTTTTACAATTGATAAAATTATTTAGGTAAAACGTTGTCGCTCGTGTTTCTTCGATAAACATTCACGCGTGTGTTGACGGTATAAATGATCGTGAGATAGCAGTTTTTTATGACCTCCTGTCATTGTACCAACGAATTTCGACGACACGAAACTGGTCTAATTGATGATCGCGTTGCTACATTTGGAAATTTTTTGTTACGGGATCAATCGATCAATTAGCAGTCTTTGTTTATGATTTTCATTTCGTGTAGATACCTGCTTTACAAACTGTGTAAACAGCTTCCCTCGATTTCTAACGTGTAACTTTCTAATGATTCCAAGTGTAACGTAAACATTAATTTTAAACGACATCTGATAAATTTTCTTATTCCAACTATCGCGATAACGAACGAGAACAGACAAAATTTATAAATAAGTTTATTGAAATAGAAAGAAGAAAGGTTTACCAAAGATAGAATGCCATTAGATAATCGGTAAGCGTAAGAACGACGAGAGAAAGGATTGCGGAAGCGAATAGCAAGTTAGTGGTTCGTGATGATTATATATAGTTGCTCGAAAGCGGTGATTCAAATTCATCGATACGATTCGGTCGACAAAGGCCTTGGCTGGAGTTCATTATCGAGACGGAAATTTCGTGAACTGAACGCAAAGTTGCAATAAATCGGTAAAACATAATAAAAAAGAAAAAAAAACACAGAAACTCAATTTAAAAAATTACGGTAACGCGAGAAAGTAACCAGCCAACGCGGTTATTCTTTTAAACGTTCACTTTACACGCGTTCACAAAACATTACTTACGTCAGCAAAGGAAAAACGTTCGCAACGTCGTGTTCGATAGGGTAGCAATTGTACAATGTCAACATTATAGACCCATTGTTAACGATTAGCGAATGGATGAATAATGTCGTTCCGAATTAACGGATTCATTTAGTATATTCATTGCTGGAAATTTCTTCCGGTGCCTGTAAGAATCTGGTTTCTCTGTAAACACCTGTAAAATCCTTTCGGTTACCTTTATTTTTTGCAGCTTCCGTTCATTCAATTCACCAATGGTGGCATCAGATTCAATTTTGGAGGCTACCACGCCGAAGCTGGATTGGGTGGTCTTCTAGGTGGAGGACGAACAGGTGGTGGACTTCATGCTAGCGCAGGAACACCCTGGGGCGCCCATGCGGGCGCTGGTTTGGGTGGAATACTCGGCGGCGACAATGCAAATGCTGGCTAGTATAATTCCATCTCGACCGCAGACTTTTTTCCTGCTATAAAAGCTGCAACTTGTTTTTCCTTTCGATCAATCAAGCAATGATTGAAGCGTTTTTATGCTCGTTATTTTTTGTAAGATTCTTCCAGAAATAAACAATTTACGCAACGAATCGATCAATAGGAGGCGGCCTCTATGCGAGAGCGGGTCTTGGAAACGGAAGACACGAAGCAGCAGCTGGATTAGGCGGTTTGTTAGACGGAAGCGGACGTTCGGGTTCTCCAGCCAGCGGAGGACTTTTCGCTGGAGCCACTACGGGAACCCATGGAGTTGGAGTATCGACAGGAACCGGTAGCAATGGACCAGCTTCGAGCGATGCACAAAATGGAGCGAATAACACACAGAGTGGAGAAAAAAGCGATGGAGGAAAACCAGTCAGAGGTCGTACGAATATTCAAATAATCACGCGTTCGGGAAAGAAACCGCAGAAGATTAAACAGGTCCGTATAATTATTATAAATTCATTCCTGGGCCCATTAAAGGATGTCGCAATAATACTTTCAAGGAAAAATATTTGCAGATAGTGAGCGAGGTATCGGGATCCACGGATGCTCCCAAACCAACGGATTCACCGGCGAATAAAGAGGTAAAACATAGTCGAATTGATGACATCATTTTGAAGAACGTTGATTTTAAGTCCTCTTAACGAGATTTAGCGATCTGTAAATATGATTACGTCAGGTTCGTGAAACACAATCTGCTCAGCCGGTTCCTGTGGCAAGTGCTAGTATATTTGGTACTCTTTCTGCGAATCCTGTTCCTCAGGCACCAGTGATTCATTCGATCGAAAAGGTGAAAATAATTGGTGGAGCAATCGAACAAGCACCTCCTGTGCCTCCTGTGCCTCCTTTGCCAAACGAAGCGAACGAAGTTGTCGGTGAGAATCAAATTTCAGTGAATCGATAACTTTTCCAAGCACTTTTTAATTTTTTTTTTTTTTTTTTT